>CM067372.1:135217346-135404568 GCA_034401795.1 Chaetoderma sp. LZ-2023a
GGTAGTTTATGCCAAAATCTACCACCAGCCAAGAAAAAAGATCTCTGACAACTCTAAATATCATGAAACGAACTACCGACATATTATCTTGTACAAATGACTTCAATACGTTAGAAACATTCTAAGGGCCATAAATCGGGGATTTGACATAGTATCAACTTCAATTTCACATATACTGATATAAAGGGGTTATGTGAGCGTGTTGACATTATTTAGTGCATCTACTTCAACATAAGACATAATCTGATGGCTGAATATTTTATTATAGGGTCCAATGCAAAGATTGGCCTTTGACCTATATCCTCCAGAAAGTAGGTCAAACTGACATAGCTTTATGTGAATGGTAGGGGTGGCCCAAGGTACACACAAGCCAAACATGAGGTCAAACGCTCTAAATATGACGAAACAGTCCACCAAATTTGGTTCCAATACTTTAGAAAATTTCCTAGGTTTATAACGCTGGCGCTTGACATCGAATAAACTTCATTTTCACAAGGATCGTATTAGCTGCGAGTAGGAAGATATTAAGCAGGTTTTGTTTCAATCCGTCAAGAGATAACGATATAGCATCAGACTTAAATAAAACTACAGTAGAACCCAAGTTTCGAAACACGGGGATGAGCGCCTACATTCCTTACTTAAAGGGGGTCTATGGTTCTAGCCGTAAATTTCACATTCAACCGTGACATGGGATATTTGAAGATGTGTCTGCGTCTCGTGACCTCTGACAAACATTTAGATAGCACATAGATTAGCGTAGGTTATATAATCCTGGTACAGTCAGGCGAATGAATGGGCGGATCCATTTCTAGCTCCGTCCAGTTCTAGCTAAGATCCATCAAATTTATAAGCTCGTTGGAATCGATTAATATATTTTGAACCTAAATTCCCAGAATCCAAATTCAAGGTAATACTTATACAGCTAGGCCAATTGAGGAGTTCAGTTCTAGCTATACCCCGCCAATCTCTAGCTAAGCCCCACCCACGTTTCGCCCGTGTCGGGATCAATCGATCCATGCACTCTCTGAATTGCAATTTTCAGATAACTATACAGGTTAGCTGTTGGATATTTTAAAACTAATTTGACTGAGTGTTGTTGCTGCCTATGGCAGCAGCAGCGCCCAGTCAAATTAGTTTCAAAATATTCGACAGAATGTTTATTAAATAGTAAAGGCATACAATTCGTACAACGTGTCGTACTATTAAACGTTTCAGACGGACTAAATCGAGTAATTCATGCTGTAATTGATTATGACGTCATCATACACGTCACGTAGTTGATTATGGCGTTATTTGACGTCACATGATGGCGGGGTAAACTGGAAAGGTCCATTATGTGTTCGTGACGCACTTGTCTACGTCATTCTTAACGACATTGATTATGACGTCATCCTACAGGTTACGAAGTTGATTATGACGTCATATGATGGACGGATAAACTGGAAAGGCCAATTGTAGCAACAGCGCCGAGTAAGATTAGTTTCAAAATATTCAACAGAATGTTTATTAAATTGTAAATTCACCAAAGCGATACATTTCGTACACTTTCGTGACGGACTTTTCGAGTTTCGGGACGGTGATACGTTATTTGGATTGTGATGTCAGTTAACATGTGACACGTTTGATTATGACGCCAGATTTTCGAGTGGCAAATCGGATACTTCCATATAGACTCAACTGCTGACGCATGATTGTATTCAAATTAACTCCCGGAATAGCAGTAAAGCGTAGAAGTGATAAAGCAAAAAGTTCCAAAACAATTAAGCATAGCTACAGATTTTGTTAAATGCCAAATCTTTGTTGCAGACAGATTATCTGCTTACGTTGGCGTTAGTTGAAGGGATGAATATTACCAGTAGCACAACTGTTTACTGTTCTCAAACTCGATGGCCGATTCTATAACATTCGCTGTAACTTCTCATGTCTGACTGAACAGAATTACTCCATGTCATGTTTTGACAGACCCATGACGAAGCCGGCCAAAGTCAGCCTCTGCAGTCATCGCGAGGAATGGCCATTTGCAGACCAAAAGAAGACAATTTTTTTTAATTTACTACTGGAATGACTGGCTCGATAACCGAGCCAGTCATTGCAGTAGTAAATTTTCAAATATTATCTTCTCTTCGCCCACAAATGGGCATTCGATAAGCCAATATTTAAGTTTTCTTGACCAAATTTAGCCATTAAATGGTTAAATGGAGTTATTAAGCTTTCATGTAGCATCACGTTCTCCTTTTTTGACAATGCAATCACAGCTTGTCAATTGTTCATGGAAATGTTAACAGTTTAAGTCATTTCATATTAATATCCGCCTGATATTGCTGGCATGAACTTTCCCGTCAGTGACTCCTAGCTCGCTGAGAAGATATAGTTCCAAGGGCATTAACCAAAGGATCAACATATGTGGCAATTCTCGTAGGGAGACATGTTATCTTTCACCGGTTAGCTTTAAGTTTAGCTGCAAACAGTGTTTTCCTATCACCACTCTTGTATGACCTTGTACTCATCATACCCCAATAAGGGGAAACGCTATTTGCAGTCATGTACGCGTGTGGCGGAGACTGTGCTTTTGTGGGTCTCTGTGTGCGTTTGTGTGTGTGGGAGCGTACGGTTTGGCTCAAATTTAAAATTTAAAATAAGACCGTTGCTCCCGTAGACTATGATTGCCAAATTCTCGTAATCCAGATTTAAGAAGCCGGATGCGGATTCAGATCATGCTCGGAATTCTTTTTATTAAAACCGAGACACATTTAGGCATTCTGAAAAGTGGAAAAGCCGAGGATGTGTTAACTCTGGCGGTGCTTGTATTTGAATCCAATACTGAAAGAACCTCTAGTAGAATGCATGCAATTGTGGAAGCCTTCGAGACATAATCTTTTTTGATAAAGACAAGATAAACATTCCTCATATCGGTGATTTTGGCCCAGAAACAGATGCGGTGAGGTCAGTTGCGAATGTATTCAGTCTTTGATTTATCGCTCCATATTGATCAGCAAAATTACAGGTTTCAATATGGATGGTGATTGCATCTCTTTGCTAAGTTTCAGTCCAATTCTCAAGATATGTGCAAATTCAAATAGCGTTTGTGGCATATGATGCTTGGCGCTTCCGCTGGTTGTGGGTTCGATTCCCCGTCAAAGCTAAATACCGTAATGCCAACTAAGTATAGTTATTGTAAACTGCGTAGTGGCTGTGATGTGTGCACAAGCGAGGTACTGTGCATCCCACACGCAATCACTGCCCTCGCATCAGCGATAGAATTGGCAGGTTCACATGAAACTGATAGTGCAGCTGTATACGCGGATACAGCTGCAATGACTCAACTGGACACAACATATGCTACACATCGGTAGTTCTATCAAAACATTGGAATTTCTCAAATACGTTATCAACATGTCACCTTCAATTGATACCATCAGGAGAACACAGCTTTCTTCAATGACTCCCCCATGCTGGTTGTGACGATTACGAACTACGCCTAGTGGGAGTCCTGGAGGCATATAAAATAGTTCTGCTAAATCCCTTAATAGGATCACTATTGTACCTCACTTGATACGTCGCTGCATCTCTATCCTCTATTCAAGAACATTCGACATGACAATCAAATTCGGGAAGCTTCAAAGACTGCTCTAAATAAACGTGATGCCTGCCACCGCAAACACCTCCGCACCATCACTGTACACCGATGGCCAGACAGCATAATGACTATGAACTATACGAGATGTGTAATACATGGCGCTATCTGTAAAAGTCGCCCAACAAAGCTGGTTCATGTTTGGCCATGTGTTAAGTATACCAGAAGACAGACCAGCACAGGGATCGCTCCCTTGGGATTCGCCCTACAAATATAAAGCCAGGAGAGGATGTCATCGCATAAATATGTTAAGCGTGCTATAAGGTGACTTCAGGAAAATAGGAGTCAGTCCCAGAATGGACCTGAGTTACCTAAAGAAGTTGGCTGAGTACAAGACTCAGTAGTCAAATGCGAGGCAGGGTTGATTGCAGCTTTAGAATCTTTCTACTACTACAGCCGCGGAATACATTAATCATACATACACAAAACAGAGATCTCCACCGACAGATAGTAAGGTCATATACAAGTCTCCGTCTCCCGACACCCACCTACCAAAGATTCCCTGCGCCGTCTGATGTGCCCTTTCTCTTTCAAAGGCATATGTATATTTATGTATGGTTTCACCTGGTATTATCTACAGCAGTGCAGGAGACGCACTTGTATGCCATCTAAATCTAAAGAAAATAGTCCGGGGAAGGATCAGTGTGCCCTTTTACCTTCCAGCACGTACACATATTCAAGTAGTATATCGAGTGGCACTACCTCCAGAATTGCAGAAGACACACTCTGAACGCCATATAAATCTCGGGAAATGACCAATGTGCCATTTCTCATTCAAGACCTACACAATTTCAAGTACTGTATTGTCATATACTACATACAGAAATGCAAGAACAATTACACTTTCAGGCCATCTAAATCACAAAGATTATCCGGGAAAGAATCAATGTTCCCATGCTCTCCAAACATTGACACGTATTCCAGTAATATATAAACTGATATATACCTCTAGAGATGCAGGAGGCACACTCTTAGGACATCTAATTTTCAGACGGTTTCAACGAGTCTCAAGGTGTATGCACTGTCTCCTTCAAGATATACACATAATCTAGTAAGAGATTACATATATTACCTTCATAAATGCAGGAGACACACAGGAGATCACCTAGTTTCAAGAAAAAGTTTTGCGGGAGTGTTAGTGTGCCCTTTCTCCCCAGATCCTGACACATATTCAAATAGAATGTGAACTGATAGTACCTCCAGAAATGCCGGAGATAATTAATGTGATGGCATCTAAATTACAAAAGTTTTCAATTGCACGACCAGTGTGCCGTTTCTCTTCCAAAACCTACACATTGTCCAATACGATTTCAACTAATATTATTACGCGAGATAATCTCTGATAGCATTTAAGTTTTCCCGGGTGCCAGAGATATATAATAATATAACTTTCCATATGATGGTGCAATCTAGCATTATAACATGCTAAATGATGTCTTTATCGATTTGCTAATCTCTAGATTGCTTGACTTTTATTCGAGACCTCTATATGTGCTTGGTGGTAAGAGGTTCCATCAGTAACGTCTCTACTCTCATGTGATTTATCCACTCTCTATTCTAATTCTATATCATCCAGATACCTTTCTCTAACCATCTCTAATTCATTATGGTTGGCATGGTGCTAATGGACGAGTCCACGTTTAGCTACCCCCACCCATCTCTAGCTAAGCTCCCCCCATGTATTACATGTGTTAGGTTGGATTTAAATATACATTGAACCCTGAACTCCCAGACTTCCAATGCTAAGGCAACTAAGCAACATCAACCTGTCAAATTAGTTTCAAAATATTCAACAGAATGTATATTAAATAGTAAAGCCATTTAATTTTTTCTTCCCGTTGTTTATATTTGGTTCTTCCGACATTGTTATCATTTCCGGTCACGTTAAAAACCTTTATCTAAATTTGAACAAGGAAAAATAAGTTTTTCTGTATTTAGATTATTGAGGTAATTCACTCATGGCTCCGAAATGCTGATCTATCTCTTCTACAACCAGTGATTATCAATGATGATGGATTGATATCGGGCACGTAAAGATGATGCATGGCTGGTTCTACTGGAGGGCTGATTTAGTGTAATATTCCCTTTCACATATGATAACGCAGTCATCTGCTGAAAGACCCAACTCTAATGAAGCAACTCTTAACTGTTGTTACTTGGGAAAGTCTAAATGTGGTTTTATCATTCAGTGTAAGGTATACGTGGAGCAATATCTGCTGCATCTCACTATTGACAGGAATGCCAAGATTGCTAAAAGATAAATTGCAACCCGGAACTCTAGTGGCCAGATTGAAAACACCTTTGCTGACAGTTGTTGTGGTCTGAGACGACAAAGAAAGCAATTGCCGATATACCTTTTAATAGGCTGGCATTCTCTCTACGAAACGGTGATAAATTCAGCCTCAATATCTGTGGAATTCTCCATTTGCATCGTCTTTCGTATACGTGAAATGAGGTTCAATTGTTAGTACTGACCAACTATAAACATATTATACATATTCTGTTTTAGTGTATAGCTCTATGAGCTTCTATCGCTTTGAGACATGGCATAACGTATCCGTTTAATAGAATTGAAACTGCTGAGATGCTTTGGAACATCGTATTCTATAATCTGAGGCCAAGTCATTGTTAATGGGCTGTTTAAGTTTTTGCTATGCCCCGCCCATCACTATCTAAGCTCCATCCACACCACGCTCGTGTTGGGAATGATCGGTCTCTGAACAACCTGACTATCAATTTCCAGAAAACGATACCGGTAAGCTGTTCAATATTTCGAAACCAACTTGACTGGGTCAAATTAGTTTCAAAATATTCAACAGCATGTTTCTTAAATAGCAAAAACATATATTTCGTACAACGTGTGGGACTATTAAGCGTTAAAGACGTGCTTAATCGAATCATTCATGAAGTCATGATTATGACGTCAGATACACGTCGCGTAGTTGATTATGACGTCATATAATTGAGCGAGGAAATAGATTCATGAATTAACACCAGTTGTGAAAATCTTCTCACTAGAGTGGTGTCGATTTTCAGAATGATATTGCCGGAAGGTGCTGCTGTCCGCAAAAAGAACTCTGCCGATCATAATGGTGGAAATTGAATATTGAAAATCGCCACGTAAGATAATTAACCTGGCTTTCTACAGATATTGGAGAGGACAACAATTTTATCTTTTCCGCCATTCGCCCACCGGCACACACCCCCCCCCCCCCCTCATGACCAGGCTGTAGTCTTTGCACATGGCCGCACTTTGCAGAACCAAGCCTTAACATTGCCACGATTTTCAATGAACAATGGTTATTAGTGGGCATAATTAGCCGCTGCATGTATGATTGTATTGGCCTGTTGATTTAACATAAAGTATTAATAACTTAACCAATCATCTGATAAACTAACACATATGCTGGACCGTGGACGGGAGCTACTGTATAAACCAAACTAAGATAGGATCTGGAGTCGTCCCTCTCTATATCTAGATGCACTCAGTTGTCATCTCCTGCATTTCCGGAGTTAAATATGGACCCGAACTATGTTAGTTTTAAATCTTTGTATTTAATTTCTTTTTATTCATCCAAAAGCTTGAGTTACAATACCTCCAATCATCCCCAAAACGTCAACCTCTTGCCTATGGTCTAACAAAGCATACATTAGGTGATTAATTACGGAAGCTTGGATATGATAGTGAATTGGTCAAGTCACTGTATCTAATGACATCATTTTCTATCTCTATTAACAAGTCTATTCAAACACTAATCATAATTTTTCAGACATAATGTATAGTTAGAGTGATTGTGATGATTACAAATTACGTGCTCGGATATATGGCTGGATGAACATTGCAATAGCAAAATAACATGTGGTCTGTCATGAAGCAATGCCTACTTCTATTGTAAATATTAGTAACGAGACATATGGAAATAATAATTATAAACTCTCTCTCTCTCTCTCTCTCTCTCTCTCTCTCTCTCTCTCTCTCTCTCTCTCTCTCACACACACACACACACACACACACACACACACACACACACACACACACACACACACACACCCCACCCCATCCCCCATCCGGAGCAGTCAGGGCAGATAACTCTTGTTGCTTTAGACACCAGCTCGGCACAGAGCTTTCTCTCCAGCCAAGCTCTCTGTCCGACTGGACAGCTGTCAGCCAATCAGGAGTGTGCAGCTAGCCACAGGGCATCTGGGCAGATGAGAGAGGTGAGTGCTAGAAGCAAGGAGGAAGGGAAGAGGGGACTGGTAAAAAGGAGATAGTAGGGAGATGACCGTTGTCAGTCTTTACAGCCACATGTATCGAATAAACCGCAAAATGTTATATATTTGTTTAAAAATGAATTCATTATTTATTTATTGCTTATATTCTGCAAGACTTCTCGCAGACCTAAGCTAGTCCCCCAACATGGTGGAGGATCTAAACCTGGTGACTTGAGCAGGAGTATACCTTTATTTATTGTGCAAACGGTGTCAGCGCAACTACACAGATAGTTAGCTACTCAGTTTGAATGGACAAGGTGATATATATGTAACTGATTTTGCTTAATCATGCGGTACAAACTATCACGATTGTGCATGTCACATAACTGACAATGTTGGAGTCTACAGATGTGTTATATAATATATAATATATTTAAGCAATACTGTGCCAGATAGATGGAATAAGCTTCAACGGCAGATTATGGACCATATATGAACAGTAAGTGTCAAGTGATGTTTGAAAACAATGCTATTTAAAATTGCGCTCTCACTCGGTTCTGTCATTTGCTTGATGACAAGCCACATTTAAGTGCAATGAGCACTAGCCTGATATCTGTACACGTTTGATTGCATCCACATTACAGACAGTTGCAGTTGGCTTCAAATCATTTTGTGAACTATCGCAATAAGCAGCTGTTTAGTCTGTTAGGTTGAAACCCAGTCTTTACACAGTCTGATGTATTGTACTGCCAGCATCTAGACTTTCTTCACTATGTATAGTGCATCCATGAGGCCCCATACTTCTATAAGAACGTGAACACGATGCATGATGTGTACCTTGTTCACTATGGAGAGTATTTTGTGGCGGCAGAGATACACAGCGATGGATGTTCGTGTCATGAGGGATTTAACGTTATTCTCATCAGATAATATAATGCACTGCAAACGCGACCTCATTTCCCGTGTTTTCATTACCATAGATGAACTGTGGAAATATGCGGGTAACTATATCAGCTAGCGAGAATGATGCGAATCGTGTGTCCACTGGTATAATTATTACACCACAGACATTGCGGAACTCATGGTCTTGTGCTTTTTTGTGTAACAGATGGATGGTGACACAGAAATGTCACTGAATGAGGGCTCTATTAGACAGGCAATTTCGTGAACATTGAGTAATACAGCGTCCATAAAACATGTAACCAGTTTAGTACTGCACCACCATTTTCACCCTTCATTCTTTATTCTATATATAACAAACTTTCTGGCGTTAGTTTCAGGAAGGGTGTTGCTAAAAGATGGCCCGTTGTTGTAACCGCAACGGATTTCAGCAACTCTATTTTCAAAATACATATAGGCCTAAAGAGCAATCCATCATTCTTGTTAAAGATTTTGGTATGAAGCAGAACAATGGTTAAATATGTGATAATATATAAGTAGATGGCAGTAACTTTGATGCTGAAATCCAAAGGTGTTTAGCACACATACAATGGCGTTAAATGAATTCATTGATTAATTAACTAATTTATCGTATTTTTGTATCTGTAAAAAATAGCCTGAAATGTTATTTAGAATGAATCGCTTACAGCCAAAAGAATTATGTTTGAATGTAATGGTAAAATAGCGTGGGCGACTATCTCCAGGAGTCTGCACGCACACATACAAACAGGCACGCACGCTCACGCGCACGAACGCTCACGTTCACGTTCATTGCACACACATGCACACGCGCGCGTGGGCGCGCGCACGCGTGCACGTACGCTCGCTCAGGTGCAAATGCGTATACACGCGTACTCATGCACGCACACCCATGCACGCAACCCGCACGCAACCACTTACTCAAATAAATTTATTGTTGTCAATTATTGAATAGTGATTTGGGCAAGTTAATTGGTTAATGATTTATGTGTCCGTATCATATGTTTTAATCAATAATTACGCTGTTGATCGATGGTATTGCAGAGATGTATTTTGATTTGTCGTTGTTTACCATTCAGCTACATATCATTAGATTTCTCATTGTGTTTTAATGGATCATATTTGCTAATCTAAATAATACGGCATCATATACACGACTTCATTAATTGAAGTTAAGAATTATTCACTTCGTCTAACCCATTTCATAAATATGCTTTGAAATATGCTGGAGCCGATCTGGCAGACATGTGTCAGATCTGTTTCACCGCTTGATCTTGCATACTGGGAACTTGCGGTTATGCGTATTCAGGATGGAATGGGGTAACTTGTGTTAACTTATGTAGCAAATCGGAAAGATATGTCTATTAATACTTGCCATGTGTTTAGGTAAGACACAGTTATTGTGGTCCACAACTTTGCTCATATTATTCTAAAAAATACATGACTGATTGTGTGAGATTAATTTTGAAGAACAAAGTTGATGGTTTGCATAATATGATTGTTAAGCCTACATGGAATTTTTGTGTTGTGTTGTCGTTTTATTTTGTGTTTTGGTGAGACACAGCTATTGTAGGTCAAATCTGCTCAATTATTCTCGAAAACATATGATTAATTATGTGAGTTTAATTTGAAGGGTGAAATTGATGACCATGAATAATATGATTGTCTCCAAACACTGGTGTTCACGAGTATTATAGGATTACTTTGGGTGTATATTTATTGAGGTCGCGCCTTGGGTGTATGTAGAGTTGACACAATGAGATGCATATATGTGTGATTCATGCATGGATGTATGCCTACATGGATGCATTGTGATGCATGATGTTAGCTGTTTCTCATGTCCTGACAAGGTATTTGATGGAAGTGTCCTATTTCAACCTGTATGTTGATAACTATATTGATAGGTACTTCTGTATGTGATTTGGAAGGTATGTTGGCCATTTTGAGGAGACCTTGGTTAGCTGACATGGCTACCATCAATAGTTAAACATTCTCAATATGTCCAGTATGTTTTCATTTGGCATCCAATGAGGTCACCTTTATTGGAATACAGGATAAAAGGGTTAACTGGTTTGTATGGCCGGACACAGACAGCTAGTTGCCCCTCCAAATGTATGGGCACTGACAGCTGATATGATTGTCTTTAGGATTTCAGATACAGTTAACCGAGTTAGGTGCTATTTTATTCATGTTATACTGTAGTTAACAAATTGTGTGTGTGAAACGGTAGCTAATTGTTGCAGATTGTATATATGATGTGGCTAATAATTAATTAATTTGACTTAAATTTCGATTTTCTGTCATATAATAATGTCAATATATTATGAGACTACTCTTGTTCTATTTGCCGTGTGCGTATCTATTTTTCTACCACTGCCGTTTATATGAGTACACATTTGATTGTGGTAGTTTGTGAAATATAACACATTTTAGTCTGGATGTCGGTAAATGTGATTATTCAACACGTGATAGGAGGCATACTGCTTATTCTCATTTCTGGCTGGATGAAGCGTTTGTAACTACTTAAATGAGCAATTTTCTACAAGCACATTCAGCCAGATCCGTCAAATTTATGTTCAGCAGATTCTGTATTTACCGACAATAGACGAATGCTGGTTCAGTGCGAAAATTACTTGATCCATACTGTGTTAATTGACTAATGTTTCCAAGTAGTTTTCGCTGTTATCTGAGAATTGATTTTTTAAATGTATGATTGTGGAAGGGTGGGAAGGCTAATGGTTATTACTGTGAACAATAAGCAAAAATTTAATTTTAATTTGCTGATATTGAGTGCTTGAGGATAGCTACATTGGTTATAATGCTTCTAGTTGTCGTAATGCAACATAAGACATTTGCATACATTGCCACATGTGCAAATTGTTTACGCTAAAGCAACCAACGTGATTAAAATTTCTCTTCGCTTTGCCCAGTAGGCCTTGGCACCATATAATAGCTTGGCTGGCCCTTATATCTCTAGGTGATAATTAGAGCTAAAACGACGCCACACGTTTGAATTACTTAATGATTTAATGATTCTAGAGTCTAGAGTTAGCACAGGCCAACCTTCTATTACGGATACCTTGAGAACCATAACAAGTGGTCACGAAAACTGATTGTCGCTGAATAACCAACCCACCTGCTATGTGCCGATACATATGTTCTGTGGACGTGTGACGGTGGTCGCTCAAAGCAGGTGTATAACCGCCATCAGTTTTGAGAAACCGCCGACACCTGGTACAAAAAACAGGTGATCGTAAAAGACAGATATTTTGACTGTAGTTTGATAGCTATTATTCATAATGCGCTTGTATCGTGGATTATGATTGTTTATCAAGGTCACATTATGAAATAGGTATATTCTAATCAGATAGCGGCCAATTCATTTTATTGCATATTTATAAGTTTATATAAGTTTGTCGGAGTCGATGCATGTATTTAATTTAGTTTTCATAATAATGATGATGAGTGAGGTTCATACTAATGTCACATATTAACGTTTTCTGATAGTGCATTGTGCATTATATATTATATTCATTCAGTATGTTGCTATATATTTCATGATGTTGCTTAATATACTTAATACCACCAGCCACTCCACACCACCTCCACACACCATACCCGCCACGCGCCCGCATAGTAACCGCGCCAGTCCACAGTCACCCCACCCATCCACAGCACCACCGACACACACCCTACTCCACGCGCCAGCACCCTGTCCCTGCAGCCCACATTCACACATACGCCACCCCATCATCCGCTCTCACTAATCCACATAATGGTTGTATTTACTACTGGGTTGAATACATTTAACAAGTGATTGTTAGCACTGCTACATTATATATGTTTGAGGTTTATTATATTTTATAATCATATTTGATTATTTTTACTAATGCTTGTAAATAGCATATATAATTTGAATGCGCGTCTTTAATTGCCTGGTCATTTTCAAAGGCGATGGTTTAGATTTCGTCTACGCTAACTAACAGTTAATGGATCAATAATGTCCATCCATCAACTTAGGATCAAGGGTCTCACATACGAAATTGTAGTTACATCATAGCTGGATACATCCCTGATTAAGATGTTAATCGAGAGGCCTGCACATGTGTACCGACCACTTTTTAGAAATATGAACGCGTTGCCCTCAAGACGTCATGGGTGCAATGTCTCTGTCTGTATTTGATCACAGCAAAAATGCACAACATATTGACATTTTGATTTGTGAATTTTAATACACATCCCTTGATGTTTCAAAGCTAGTTTATCTGAGAGCAGAGGATGGAACATTTTTTTTTAAATCTTCAAATGTTCATTATTGTACCATTATATATTTTCTCCCCTACACTTGTTATTCTGTGAACTATGGTATTGTTTTCTATTGCTGAGTATGCTTATGATTATATGAGCATCTGGTAATACTGCTTAGTTAACTCATCAGTGTTGCATACATGTATTAAAATACTGATAATCGATTAGTATATATTATGGAAAGACAATATCCTTGTTATAATTTAGCATGAATAATTTATCTAGGACAAGTTAATTCAAATTTTAAACATAAAAATATATTTCTCTGTTACTGTATTTAATTAGACAGAAAAACGACTGTTTGCATGCATTTGGTGAAGGATGTTGTTTGAAAATGGTGCTGTGTGCACCGGCTACTTTTTGCAACATTGTTCACTGAATGGAGAACACAGTTTTCTTGTAAAATCGTATTTTTCTCCTAGTTGTTGCACCTTCTGACCGTGGACATCGTTTGCTTAGTCTGACATTTAATGCTGTTTCCTTTAAACACTTCTCAGTATGTGGCCATTTTAGTGGTTGATTGTATGAGCGTAATTTCTATTGATGGGTATTCCTATCTCCACGGTGGCCCGTATGCTTGCTGATGCATGTACCTATGCCTGCTGTGTGACAGAGCGAATGTTTTGCCTTCATGGCCATGGGGGCAATAATTGTGCTTGTGATGGCCGCCATGACGAGATAATGACTACCTATTACTCAGTTAATTGCTATCGGATCACTCAGCCTTTGTAAATGAACACATGCTGTGTCGGTTTCTTTGCGCCCAAACAAAGTTCATTATTTGGCTCTAACTTAGGTCTAGGCTTGTAACTGGTCACTAAGTGCGTTTTCAAATTATTCAACAACTTATATTCAACTGTTATATTAGATGTTATGTTTAGGTTATTTTGGCCAATGCATATTCTAATGAGTTGAACGATCACAGGTTCTAGATCAGCTTTCTGTTTTTCATCTTTCAATTTGTATTGTAAACCCTCTCTCTCTCTCTCTCTCTCTCTCTCTCTCTCTCTCTCTCTCTCTCTCTCCCACCCCCATCCGGAGCAGTCAGGGGAGATAACTCTTGTTGCTTTAGACACCAGCTCAGAACAGAGCTTTCTCTCCATCCAAGCTCTCTGTCCGGCTGGCCAGCTGTCAGTCAATCAGGCGTGTGCAGCTAGCCACAGGGCATCTGGGCAGATAAGAGAGGCGAGTGCTAGAAGCAAGGAGAAAGGTAAGAGGGGACTGGTAAAAAGAAGATAGGAGGGGGATGACCGTTTGTCAGTCTTTACAGCCACATGTGAATAAACCGCAAAATGTTATATATTTGTTTTAAAATGGGTTTATTATTTATTTATTACCTACATATTCTGCAAGACTTCTCGCAGACATAAGCTAGTCCTCAACAATTCATCCTGACTCCCTTGAACTTATGGATAGTTTATTTGCAATTTTCCCTTTATGCACGATACATTTTTCGTTAACAGCCAATTTAACACATTGCTGCTAGCATCACAGAACTACGTGTGAGCTATGTTGAGGGGAATCTGAGCAAGTATAACATTAAGGACAACGTCTAGTTTCCAAACACAGCATGTGAAGGAGCCTGAATGTTAGTAGGAGCTCAAAGATGGCTACAATATTGTTTCTCCAATTTTCTATCTTGAGGGACAGAGGTTGAAGCTACACTGGACAGTCAGCAAAGCTATCTTATGGGACCACATAAGACTTGTTTGTAACTTAATGCGAACGACTTCCTTTAGGGTATGTCTATATACGAGTCCTATCTATCACTCAAGTATATGATACCATAATCAAATACATCACAAATGGGTACGAATTATGTCTTTGATGAATTTATAAATTAGCCTAATAAGCATAGGCAGGTTAGCTTCAAATTAGCTTCAAAATATGCAACATCTTCACTGTACAACCTTGAAATTTTGATTCGGGGAATTCGTGGATCGAAGGTTCAAATCAATTCCAACAAAGGTGGGCGGAGCTTATCTAGAAATGGGCGGGCAAAGATAGAAACGGTATCCGACTAGTAAGATGCAAACCTGTATATGAGCTGATCATATAAGGCCTTACGACCGACCAGGCCGACAAACGCTCGTTTTTGTTGTGCACTACGGCCCTGATATATCCATGTCTATAGCACTGGAGGCAGTGGTTACGTGATGTATAAATATCGTTTTCTCATCGGTTCAGTAATGATCGGTCTATGTTTTCAGGGACTATTTATTCAAATACATCACAGCAATCCAGACTCCTAATTGATTTAGAACAAAGCACAGCTTGGATGTTCTGCAGGGCTTTTCCTCTTCTTGTCTAGCACTATTTCCGAACTGTTGTCCGTATAGATCAGGCGCTAGCTAATTTTATTTATGGGAAATATGGCAAAAGTTTTGCGTCCTTTGGCATAGCACCTATTCGAAAATGGAAAGCTGGCATGGATCAGTCTGAACCCGTTGGCCTGAAGTGTTATCAAAATGGTCACCAGATGGCGTTTGTTCATGCTAATACTGATAAAGCCAAATTTCCAAGAAAACCTCTGCGATCCGGTTTTTCAGAAACCACGAGTGCAGTGATTTTTGGGCGTCGATAAGTACGTCACGAATGTATATTTGAAGGCGGGCTATGCGTTGTTGTACAAATTGTTTGCTTTTACCATTTAATAAATATTCAGTTGAATATTTCGAAACTAATTTGACTGGGCGCTGTTGCTGCGATAGGCAGCAACAGCAACCAGTCAAATTAGTTACAAAATATTCAACAGCTTCCCTGTATGGTTTTCAGGAAATTGATAGCTAGGTCATTCGGGGATCGATCAATCCCAACACGGCGAGGTGTGGGTGGAGCTTAGCTAGTGATGGGCTGGGCATAGCTAAACATGGAAAGGCCCATTAATTGAAGCATTTCATTAGTGCAATCACCTCTGAAAATACATCCCTGGTCAAGTTCGACTCCTAACCATAGTTAGCTATAGCTAACTAGAATACCAGCCGAACTTCAAATGGTTAACTAGCTAGTCAACTATAGTCAACCGAGCACCCGACCTCGGTTCAGATGGTTAGTCCGATAATTGCGTAAATTTCAAAATGGCGGACACCGATCGCTTGCCACGAATAAATGCATATAAAAGTGTAAATATTTCACTAAATAAGGTTTGATGAAATTATGCTTTCCCATTGTATGTCAATGTTCCCAAGCCCATATTCCTTCCCACTTTATGCCATATGGACGCTTTTTGATGTCTTAGCGGACAAAAATAACCTATTTTCGTAGGTCATCAAAACAGACGACAGAAAGGATTAATGGAGACTGGTACCCGGCTCCAGATTTTCTGCAATATTAATTCAATGGGAAACCAGGTACCAACGAACTATAGTTAACTATGGTCAAGTTCGGCTTGTCATAGCGACTGCGCGTGTTCAGTAAACCATGAAACTGACTATAGTTAGCGAGTCGAACTTGACCCCTGCTTTGACCAATGCACTTAAGTTGATCCGCAAATGTTCAAAGGTAGCTTGCTTATTCATGCAGTAATCAATAATTGTCGGGATTGTGTCCGTGATGTTGTATTAAAGGTGTCTGAATGTACACGTCAGATTATCATCATTATGAAGCGATTGATCCTGATTGCAAGGCAAGTATGTATAATAGCATGCTGGTATCTAGAGTCTTTCATTTGCGGCAATGCTTCAATGCGTCTGGCAATAGATCTTTCCAGTTTATCCATCCATCATATGACGTCATAACCAACCACGTGACGTGCAGGATGACGTCATAATCAAGGACGTCATGAATGACGTAGATAGGTTCGTTTAGAGAGCTTAATTGGTGAGGGACGTTGTTGTGCTAATTGTATATCGTTACTATTTAATAAACATGATGTTGAATATTTTGAAACTAATTTGACTGGGCGTTGTTGCTGCAACATCACCCAGTTAAATTAGTTTCAAAATAATCAGCAGCTTACCCGTATAGTTTTCTGGAAATTGATAATCAGGGATTCAGGGATCGATCGATCCCAGCACGGGCGAATAGTGGGTAGAACTTAATTATGGATTCATTTATGTGTTGCTTAAAGCGACAAACAATACGAACCCAACTTATCATCTTGCCATAGGCAGTCAGCGTGTTGACCAGGGCCGGATTTAGGACTCGACAGGCAGGGCAGTTGCCAAGGGCCTTCAACAAAACCAATTTTTAAAATTGATATTGGGGGACCTGCACTAAGAAGTGGTGTTGTGCTGTGAAGACATAATTCTATACGGCTTTAACTCTTAAAAGTCCGACACATTGTAAGAATTGTATGTCTCTACTATTTAATAAACATGCTGTTGAATATTTTGAAACTAATTTGACTAGGCGCTGTTGCTGCCATAGGCAGCAACAGCACCCAGTCAAATTAGTTTCAAAATATGCAACAGCTTACCTGTACAGCTTTCTGGAAATAGATAGTCAGGAAGTTCAGAGATCGATCGATCCCAACACGAGCGAGGTGTGGGTGGAGCTTAGCTAGAGATGGGCGGGGTATAGCTAAAAATTGAAATGTCCATTGCATCGTGTCCCCTCCCATAGACGGGGTGATGCGGGGTGTGGGGATGGGGGGAGGGGGGGGGCCGGCTCCCCTGGAGAAAATGGAGAATTACATGCCCTGGGAGGCTATTAAATAGCAGCAACAGCGCCCAGTCAAATTAGTTTCACAATATTTAACTGAATGCTTATTAAACGAATAAAGACATAAATTCGCACAACTGGCGTACTTTTAAAAGTTCATGTTTTAGCTACTTCGTTCATTCCGCATCATGATTCTGACAGCCATTCAGTCAATTTACTGAATTTTATTGGAAACAAATGAGTTAAGTATGAATATCTTTAGAAAGACAGCATAGTAAGTACCCCTTTTCCGAAAGATATTTTGGCTTTATCGTACTGAAACCTATTGAAAATGGTAATTTCGGAGAATTATTTTATCACAATGTATCAGAAACATGGCAGGCTTACGCACCAGGTTGATGTGGCACGAATAGCATGCACTTCGGCATAGCGTGTTGATAAACAAATAGTGTTGTTAGCGCAGGTTTTACAACCACGTTGATTTTCGCAATTGCCAATGTCAATGGTGCCTTGCAGGAGTGGATAGGCCTATTTACAAAATGTATAATGTAATTAGAAATATAATTGAGCAAAGATATGCTGTCCATTAAATTAGCTTTACGAATTTATAAGTATCATTATAATTACTTCAGCCTTTTGCCCACGTCGATAGACGCCACGGTTAATGTGATTATGTAGTGCTTGTTGTTGTTGTGACATTTTTAATAACCCTGGCGCTACGGAAGGGATCATCTCCAAACGTGAGTGGAATCTTGCATGTGGGGTCCCAAAGACTTATGCCAATTTTGGGGTCAAAATCTAAAACGCAACAGCAACAGCTTTCAGCAACATTGTTTTCAAAATAAACATAATAATGATAACTCAATAATGCTGGTTTAATGGATGGATCTTCTCCAATCTCAGGTGGAAGCTTACCCAGGGGGTCCTGAAGACGTATGACAATGCTGGGGTCAAAAGATAAAACGCAACAGCTTTCAGCAACATTGTTTTAAAAATAGACACGTTTGACCTCGCGGATCCCTGATTGAAAAATATATCAACACCGCAGGTATTGAACAGATGAGTAAATATATTTACCGATTTGCCTTCAATCATTCGGTTAACCAATAGAGCAATCGCATGTGCGGCGGGGGCTCGAAAATCGCTCGATCAATCACATGTTCAATCACAAGATAAATCACTTGATCAACCAGATTATCTATCACACAATCAATCAATTAATCACACAGTAAATCAATGAGTTAATCACGCAATCAATCAATCGCTCTTTTTCTCAATGCTTTCCTATGTCGACATAGTGTGAAGGATCCATGTCGTTGAAATTTACTTCGAATTTGTTTGTCAATATTTGTCACTCATTATCAGGAATTCAAAAACCGTTTTGTTGCTGTTAAGGGGCCAGCCATTCGTCAAACATCGTTAGTTTTGACCGGCTTAGGCATCATATTCAGAATCCTCGGAGGAAAGAAAAACGGGGAGATCGTTTGCTCAGAATGACGTCATGACCAATCAAACTTCACTTTCCACAGAATTACAAGATATTCAGATGAGAAATCTATACCATGGTAGCGTTATAAAGTCATAACCGAATGGTTGAAGTTTCTCCTTCATTTGTGTCTGGCGCCAATAGAACCACCCTTTGTGTACTTTTATTACCAGTATGTTCTTTCATAAATTTAAATATATCTTTCATCTTACGTTTATTTCTTGTTATGAAATGAATCCAAACAGAGGTGGGCGAGGCACATACACGTTTAATTCCTCCAGAAAGTCAGTTAGCATCGCAGCGTGGTGCAATTTAATAATTATTGTCAATACCATCCGAAATAGCGAGCAAGATGCTGGCCAATGGACCTTTCCATTTTTAGCTATGCCCCGCCCATCACTACCTAAGCTCCACCCACACCTCGCCGTGTTGGGATTGATCGATCCCCAAATGCCCTAGCTGTCAATTTCCTGAAAGCTATACAGGGAAGCTGTTGAATATTTTGTAACTAAATTGACTGGGTGCTGTTGCTGCCTATGACAGCAACAGCGCCCAGTCAAATTAGTTTCAAAATATTCAACAGAATATTTATAAAACAGTAAAAGCAAACAATTTGAACAACACCGCATAGACCGTC
Source organism: Chaetoderma sp. LZ-2023a (assembly GCA_034401795.1). NCBI lineage: Eukaryota > Metazoa > Mollusca > Caudofoveata > Chaetodermatida > Chaetodermatidae > Chaetoderma > Chaetoderma sp. LZ-2023a. The sequence continues at coordinate 135,237,144 of CM067372.1, forward strand.
TTCAAATATGCGTTCGTGACGTACTTATCGACGGCATTCATGACGTCATTCATTATGATGTAATTGTACACATCAAGCAGTTCATTATAACGTCATATGATGGGTGGGTACTCTGGAAAGGTGAATTATGGTAACTTACCCATATGTAAGTCGACGTAGTAGTTATCAAATTATTTGTAAGAAAATCGAATATCGCTATTAAGGTAAGCTGTATTGGTATTTAAAAAAAGATTCTTATATACTTTGTAGTTAGCAGTGGACAATCTGCGATATGTCAAAATGGTTCAGATGAACTGGAGTATTGCTTTATCTAGGTTTGCTGTATTAGACTTAACAGTTATCTAGAGCAGGACAATATGCAAAACTTAACCAAAGATATGCATCAACATTCGAAACTGACACCGAACAAACCCTGTGTGTGATTTAATTATATTCACAAATTACGGACTAGCATTCACATCCTGGTGTCGCTAATAGATTTCACAGCAGGCAAGCTGTGCCATTGCATATACCCGGAGCGATCGTATCACGCGCTTTAGGTGCGCCATATTTAGAAAGAAATGTCGCTTCACCTCACGGCAGGAAACATATCCGTATACCGTCCCCGATCGCATTCCTCCACTGAAAAAGGGCAAAAGATGAAGGCATGTTAATTTTACTCTTTATTAGTCTCTCCACGAAATTTCGAAGTGTCACCAGACTGTTGAGAGTGACAATTCTATGGATCTCCACCAAACTTAGGTAAAATGTTAGGATTGGTCAAAGCGTATTGTTTTGGTGAGTTTTAAGGGTTTAGGGGAGGCAACTACAGTATGGGCGAATTCAACTCAAACGCCATCCGGAGGCCTGTCACACACGGCTACATTACAAATGGAACGTATCTTAACCCGAATATACACAGTTTAATCGAAAGTTGCAAGATCTATCGTGATAATGCGAGAATCCAGTGGACTGGTGTATACGATGAACGCTAAGAGGGTGATTTGATTTTAGAATTCAATAGATAATCGTTATTTTTGTTAGGCAGTCATTGAATTAATTTATTTAATTAAAACTCAGCCCTCCGAAGAACTTTAGGTTGTTTTTCTGTGGATCTTGTAGCGAAACTGGGGTGATGTTGCTTCGCAGGTCTTGGTGTGATACTATCTTCGAGTAGAAGTCCCGCATTCGGTGGTGGTGCTATTACAGTTGATTGATGTGCGGACCAATTCTGGTGTTCTTGACAATGAATATTGTGAGGTTTCAGGCTGTTGGGTGTATGTGCGTGTGTACAGACCCCCGTTTGCCACACCTCCCACCTCCCTTAAAGTTTTTATTTTTTCCCAAGAGATCCATTTCAACAGATGGGCCATCTCTCCAGACAGTTGCTCCATTTCTCTCATAACATTATCTCCACCCCTATAGACTACAGGAGTTCTCATCTCACTGTAGTCCAGGCACCGATCAAGTGCTTGACGTGCTTGAGCGATCCACTGAATACGAGCGGATGGGTCCATACTGGTAGGGTCAGATGACACTCAAGATATACAGAAGAAATGAGTCCTGAGATGATGGAAGTGCAGGTTAGAAGTGTAGGCCGTGCAATTGCTGAGGGGTTAGAATGCAGAAGGTCGGATTGGCACCAAATTCCTAATGGTTTATCAAAGCCCGTGCCTAGAGTACTAGAGAAAAGAACAGAAGCTCTTAAAGAAAATGTTTTGCTACACGGCTAAACAAAGATAGATTACGTCAAGTTGGTTGAACACTGGGTTTGTGCAAACTTCTTAGTCTACACAGGTAATCCTCAGTTCGCCAACAACTTGACATGCTCTAAGAGTTTATCGGCTAAATAACTAAATAACTAGTTTACAGTTTCCTACTCCAATGCTTAGCCAATGGTCCTAATCTATAAAACTAACGTGTGTTAAAAATGTAACGTCGTATCAATGAGACAATTTAGTATATCAATTGCAAATTGACCGGATGATTTACATCGAAATTGGTATAAGTTGTAAATAAAGTGTCAACTAAGCAGCCATAAACAATAGCGAGCTCAGAGACTAAATTCAAATAAATAATCTGGCAACAGTTAACAATGCTCAGATTTTATACCATAAAAGATAGCGATTGAGCGCACTATCTGGCAACAATGTCTACGGTAATTTTGGAAACGCTGTGCTGATTAACAATCTGGCAATAACGCTTCAATTTAACTTTTATCTGGCTTAGGAGCAATTGCTAACTAATGTCGATTATCAACAAGTGCTATGAACGAATTCTGATACTATCTAACAGCAAGTGTAAGGTACCACGGTCCTATATAACTAAATAACTAGTTTAGTATATCAATTGCTATACGCAACTTTAAAATGGACACCATTAACACAGAGAATGGCGATAAAAACTAATCTGATGACCTACAAAGCACTAAACGACCTTACACCCAGATACATTAAAGACATGTTTACTTTAGTCGAAAATGCACACCCGCTTAACTTGAGGTCAAAATCAAATGGTCACTTAAAACCTCCAAAAATAAACACAAATTATGCAAGACACAGTTTTAAATATACAGCCACAAAACTGTGGAATTTGCTACCTTCAACTGTTACGCGTTCGTCAACCCTATCCTCATTTAAATCTAATCTTCATGATCATATAAACACGAAACAATAATAATAGCGATAGCCCAAAACGGACTCTGTAAGGGTCTTGAAGAATGGCAATTTGCAGACTGAGAGAAGAGTGTTTTTTTGGGGTTTTTTGGGGTTTTTTTAGAATTCACCACTGGTATTACTGGCTCGGTAAACGGATCAGTTATGCCGGTGACAAATCCTCAGAAATTGTCTTCTCGTTGTCTATAAATAGATATTCTTATGAGGAAATTTAGATTTTCTTAAAGAAATATAGGGGGTAAATGGTTAAATGTAATGAGCTGTTGGGTAAATCGACGATAATTTGACTGACTGATGCTGCCGCCTTGAGTGGCAAATCAGTCAGTCAAAGTGGAGCTAATTTATCCAGTGATTAAATTAACTACAATAAATGGTCAAATGCATTAAGGATAATTTGACTGAAAGTTGGTAAAGCATCGAGTAGCAACGGCTTTAAGTCAAATTAGAATTAAAATATTTGATTGTTTTAAATACCATATAAACGATTTTGTATAAACTTGGAAATAGGTCTACCTCTATGTCTTGTACATACATGTATATAATTGTACATAATCAGCTGAGTATGTGTGTGATTTGTGTGTGCGTGCGTGCGTGCGTGCGTGCGCGTGCGCGTGCGCGTGCGCGTGCGCGTGCGCGTGCGCCCGCGCCCGTGTGTGTGTGCACGCGTGTGTGTGTACACGTGTGCGTATAATGTGCGAGTGCGTGTAAGCGTGTGTATGCGCGTGCGTATGTACGGGTGTGTGTACGTGCATGCCTGCATATGCCAGTGCGCGCGTGAGTATGCATGCGTGTGCGCAAGGGCGTGACTGCGTGTATTTGTATGCGTGATCGCCTATTTGTCCGTTTGCTTACATCTGCTTGTGTGTGCCCTGTATGACTGAGCGTGTGTGAGTGTGTGTTTGGAAAGAGTGTATGTATATGTATATTTATTAGCCTGTATATACTTATTATTATTATTATTATTGTTGTTGCTGTTCCCTGAGGGCCTCAGGAAGATCACATGTTGATGATTTACCCTCAATAAAGAACGATATTATTATTATTATTATTATTATTATTATTATTATTATTATTATTATTATTATTATTATTATTATTATTATAGTCTAAGAACAACCTGTCAAGAAAAAGAATCGTGTGCCGCTTATTGGTCAAGTAACAAGATGTTTTTACCTGAAAGGCTGTTCTAAACAGATCTAAGAAGACGGGCTTAGATGTCTGAAGACTAAGTTCTGAGACAGCCGGTAAATAAGATCGATTAAATAACTATTAGCAAGATCTGGTAGTCCGGAACTGAAAGGCCTTGCTCACCTTTCTATTGAACGCAGAGTGATCTCTCTGACTACTTGTGGAGTGAGGGTAAAGTTAATTTAATGACTTTGACCTCTGACCTCTGAACGTGTCCGAGTTTCTAGAATGAATTTAAACAATTTGAACAGTTCGAAATCACAGGCGACGGAGATCAAGCTTCAGCCAAATCGATCAAATAAATTTAAGTTTTAGAGTGCTTTGTGTTAAGGAGGACCCGTCCTTTCCCCGTGATGGTGCGCTGTTTTAATTTGAAACCGGATAACCAATCCAAAGCTTTTGGAACTGGTTGCCAAAAGGTCAAGTCTAGAATGACTTGAATAATAATTTTGATAGCATAATTATATAACTTGCATCCCAAATCTGGAACGAATTCCGGTTCACCTATCCTAACCTAAATCAAAGGAAAGTCGGACGAACTAAACACTTAATCGATTCCTGATAGATTATGACGTCACAATGTTCAAATCGTTGCTATGGTAGGAATGTGCCTTCTTAATATCCGCAGTGGCACTTTACAAATGGCTACTGTACGATAAACATGGCTGAAAATATCTCATAGTGTAGTGTAAGTAATCAATAATTCATCTTCTGCGTGCCCTAATGGTAACGTGTGTGCCTACGTGAATGCAATTCCAAATCAAATGACAATGCTTCTATAAAATCCTTGAAACGGGCTCCTATAGTCAAGAGCGGCATCTACTAAACAATAAGAAAATCGGTGCTGACAGTAAATTGACTGGTATCTGTAAATCGATTCCACAGGAAACCAGGATCTACTGGACAACAAAAAACATCTCAGTGATGGCTATCTGAACACTCGACCTTGGATTAACCAGTTTGGCCGCCCAAAAATATTACCAGCGTTAACACCAGGCATGTGTGCCTTTCACATTCAACGTGACAGTAAAATAAATAAGGTGAGAGCACACAAATTATAGCTGGCTTACATTAATCCAAGTCGCTATACTAAGCTAACTAATGTCGCAAGTTAGCAAGAGTCCACGTAAACGGGGCACAGAAATTTAGGATATTAACACATTTGAAAACAGACGCCAAGAGAAAGAATTTCTGACAAGATTAGATTTTATCAAAACGTCGTGCAAGGAAAAACATGCACACGGAGCATGCCACTTGGATAAGAGGGTCTGCCTAAGCATAACTCTTCAAAGGGCATATTCGATTATGGCGAAACTGGTGTGTAGTTTCACTACTCTGATAAACGAATACAGTTTCGAGTAAAACTGAAACTTGTTGGTAGGTTTCAATAATAAAATGAACAGTTTCATGAAACTGAAACTGGTTCTTTAAAGGAATGCATAGTTTCAAAGAACTGAAATACTTTTTTCGGTTTCAGAATGCCTCTCTGAAAAGTGGTGAATAGTATAGAATTTGTAGGCGAGAGCATTGAAAAATTTGTGAAAATGATTATTGTAGAAGGCTTAGAACGGGAATTATAACAATGGCACTTCTATGTGCAATAACTGGTGGTATTCTGCCGTCATACTGATTATCTGCTGATTATCGAATGGATAGTTTTACGAAACCAGAAAAAAACCCGAAACTGCCAAACCTGCCTCCGAGATGGTTTCACAGTTTCAGTTTCCCATAAACGAACTGAAGTTTCTGAAACCAGTTTAGGTTTATTGATAATCTAATAGGGCCTAAATTGGCATGCTCCCATATTACTCCTGAACTCTGTCAAACACCCAGGTCAAGAAAGCATGGGTCAAAGTATATGCGAGAAATTCGTCAAATAATCTCAAAAAATCATTGCAATGGGCATTTACAACCAATTTTAGCAACATCATTTGCTGAAAATCAGACACATTCCAAGACGCCGCCATCTTGACCACAATCTCTAAACAGGTCAAGATTCTCAGCAATGTATCAAAGTGTTAGGTGTATTCTGTTCATTAGATATATGAATTACACATGTTAGAACCGCATTGCAGAGGTTAGAATCGCATTCCCGCGGTTAGAATCGCATTACAGAGGTTAGAACCGCATTACCGAAGTTAGAACCGCATTACCGAGGTTAGAGCCGCATTACAAAGGTTTGAACCGCATTACCGAGGTTAGAATCACATTACCGAGGTTAGAACCGGATTACAGACGTTAGAACCGCATGATAGATGTTAGAACCGCATTACCTTGGTTAGAACCGCATTACCGATGATTAAGCCGCATTACCTAGGTTAGAACCTCATTAGCATACAGCCTTTGCGAAATCATTATTTGTGATGCAATAAATATTATATTCAGTACATTCAAACTAAATTGTCATGGAGCTCTGAGTGTGTCCACAAATTAACCAGCCAAATTTGGTTCAACTTTTTATGCTGAGTTAGTTACCCATAATTTAATCCGGACATATGGAGTATGTGACCTCCACGTTAACTATGGTAAGTCTCCACTACTCCATTGTCAAAGAGCGACAGTTATGTTGTATTACCAGATGTACAAATGAAAATGAAAAATAAAACAACTTTGCATGCCAACATTTAAATATATGGCAATGAAAAGGAAGAGAGATCTGTGATGGCATATAAACTTGTAGGCTACTGTAGAAACTACATCTCATGGATGATTGACGGGTTCAGGAATCTTGCGTTGTAGGCCTAATCAAAAGAAACTAAATTGATGAATCGACGTTTAGCTATGCCACGCCCATTCCTAGCTAAGCTCCGCCCACGTTTTACCCGTGTTTGGATCGATCGAACACCGAACTCCCTAAATCTCAATTATCAGAAAATTATACAAGTAAGATGTTGAATATCTTGAATCCAATTTGACTGGGTGCTGTTCCTGTCTATGGTTTGAAAATATTCAACAGAATGTTTATTAAATAGTAAAGACACAATTCGTACATTTGACGCCTGGACTTTTAAAGGTTCATGACAGACTTAGCTACGTCATTCATTACGTATTTTGATTGTGAACGCATCCTACATTTGGCATAATTGATTATGACGTCATATGCTCGCTCGACATATTGGCTTCATTAATTTCAGCGATTGCTCTGACTATTGGTCTGTTGTGAGTTGATTAACGAATACCGTTAGTCAGTCGCAACTAGGGAACAATAAACAAAACATTTAGTATATCTTAGAAATAGTAATATCAGGCCATTCATGAGTCGTTAGAAGAAAATCGTGCTGACAGCTTGACAATATATCTGTGCTATTGCTATCTTAGCCAGTAACAAGAACGTGTTCAAAGGCAGCTCAACGTAAACATGTTTAAAGGATCAACAGACTGGCGGACAGACCTGCTGACAGATGGATGGCGGAATGATCGTTTATAATGTTAGATAGACGAGTTAGCACGACAAATTACTGGAAAGCGTTTCTTTCAATTTCATGTCAGGCGTGACAGTCACTCTGAAGCCATCCTGGTCAAGCTCAACACAATACCACAATACCACTGGAGGCTGTGGTCGCAAAATGAATAAAGATCGCTTTGCCATCGACTCAGTTACAGTAATGATCGGTCTATTTTCTGAGAGACTATTTATTCCAATACATCACAGCTATCCAGACTGCTAATTAACGCGGAACAAACACAGCCTGGATGGCCTTCAGGTTTTTTCCTCTTGGCTAGAAATAATACTGGACGGCTTGTGCGTGGTATATCCTTATTAGTGGCTGATTGAAGGAACAACTACAGATATTCCTGTCCAATCCGGTATTCGGCATCGGACGGAATATGTCTATACGCTAACAAATTATTCTCGGTTACTTAGAGATCAACCCAACGGGGCTTTCCAGGTTATCCATCCAGCATCTGACTTCATATGGCGTCATAACCAACTACGTGACGCGTATGACGACGTCATAATCAATGACCTCATGAATGACGTAGATAATTTCGTCAAGAACGCATAATTGGTGACGGACTACGCGTTGTTATACGAATTGCATGTGTTTACTATTTAATAAACCTGCTGTTGAAATATTCAACAGCTTACCTGTATATGTTTCTGGAAATTGATAGTCGTCAGGGGTTCAGGAATTGATCGATCGATCCCAACACAAGCGAGGTGTGGTTGGAGCTTAGCTAAAGATGGGGGTGGCATAGCTAAAACTGGATTCCATTGACTCGAATCTAATGTTTGAGGAAATCAGATACGTGACAGTATGGAAGTAATAACGTCTAATATGCAATGACCCATTTTAATGTGTATCGAACGGATGATGTAATAAAAAAGATTGTTAGCTGAAGCAATCACCTATCTGATTACGCTAACGCATATAGACCGTGGACAATGTATGATATTTATGAGGGGCTAATGTATAAACAAAACTACAATAGCATCCAGAGTCCTCCCTAACAACTGTGGAGGGGGTGGGGGTCAATAGACCTCTCCACGTTATCAATCCATCCTATGACATTATAATCAACTACGCGACGTGTAGAATGACATCACAATGATTGACGTCATGAATGACGTCGATAAGTACGTCAAGAACGCTTATTTGAAGACGGGCTATGCGTTGTTGTAAGAATTGTATGTCTTTATTATGTAACAAATACTATGTTGAATATTTTGAAACTAATTTGACTGGGCGATGTTGCTGTCATAGGCAGCAACAGCACCAAGTCAAATTAGTTACAAAATAGTCAACAGCTTACCTGTGCAGTTTTCAGGAAATTGATAGTTAGGGCATTTGGGGATCGATCAATCCCAACACGGCGAAGTGTGGGTGGAGCTTAGTTAGAGATGGGTGGGGCATAGCTAAAAATGGAAAGGTCCATTGCCCACATCCAAGAATGCTTTGGCCCTCCGACCACACATAAACATATGCATTAAGACATTTCCAAATGGATATTTTATTTTGGAAGCAACATATTGATGTTGTTTACCAGTGCAGAAAATGGCCTATCCTATTATGGCATCTAATTCCCCCCTCCCCCCTCCCCCAATCACCCCCCTCCCCACCCCTGTGGAAGACCGTAAATTTGCATCGCTGTATGGTGGCCAGAAACCAAATGACGTATACACAGATTGCATGATGCATGCTTACTGTATTCTGCGCTGGTAGTAGTAGTAGTAGAAACACCATACAACTGATATTTGTCCTTCAGCCAAAATCCTTAACTTCCTCAGGTCCATTCTTGATCAGACTGTACGATAACAAGTGAAAAGATAGACCATCTCCCTGTAGGCAACCAAGTGATGTCTCGAACTCTACATACTTCACCGACTTGACTCGTTCTCTCAGCTTGATGTCAACGAGTAGTAGTCTCACCATCAGCAGCATATCGCCATTGCTCTTGGCCAGGTGTAATACATCTAGGATCTGTGAGCGTTTAAAGCGATGCTAATCTCATCTCAAATGTTGTATTGCACCGATAAAATAAGGTTTATAGATTCCATATCATTCATATCCTGTCACATTCCCTGATCTGTATCGCAATTATCTGTTTTGTAATATCAAGTAAATGTTGAACAGTGATCGACACCATTTTGTCTCCTCAAGCTATTGTGTGTGATGTCACGTAAGCTCCAATGCATCACATTCTTTATTATGTAATGCTCATCCCATTGAATATTTTGAAACTAATTTGACTGGAATCAAATTGGTTTCAAAATATTCAACAGCTTACCTGTAGGATTGCGTTTATACCACTTCGCCAAACTATAGCTGGAGCCTCCATGACTGAGCGTATATACCGATGCAGACACACTAGGGTTTTTCTGATTGGTTGAAAAGTAAATCATGACAGCCATCATAGGTTATTGAAATGTACCAACACTTAACTACTAAATCCTGAATATCTTTCCTTAGCGGCGTGATAAAAGGCTTAAAATTACGTGGATAGTTTATGACGGCGTGTTAGATCGCCTGAATAGCTATCAAGAGATGGGATTAGTTATCCTTTAATTGTGTCTCAGGCTCGTGACATGTTAATTCCCTTTTTGTCGAAATCCCAGTGTTTGAACATGACTACTGACACACGCATACCTTGAGCCCTGCAATGTCTAGGCAGCTGCGCCTACGTTTAAAGGCACTTTCACCATGATCCAGTGAAGGCACCGATCTTGTTTCGGATGTGGTATAGATTAACGTTGGATAGAACTTTGTGTATGTTGTTGAGGATCACAATTGTCACAGATTAGCTAGGGACGCTGGTTTTCTTGGGCATGGACAGCGGGATATGGGTGTATTGGCCCACAATATCAATGGATAGGTGAGTAGAGGAGCGGCGATATAGCGGTTTTCGAAAAGTAGTTGCTGTCTCAGAGCAACCAACTAATTTGCATCATTTTTACATTTTTTCCTTTGATCTTTGCCGCCTTTGTGTAAAGGTGTGAAAAAACCCTCTGTTTCTCTGCCATTGTGATTAGATATAGGGGTGACAATAAGCCCTTCCCCTCATTAAATCCTGTGCCTCCTTTCATCCAATGATGTGAGCTTAATGGTAATTATCGTAATGGTTGGCAAGGGGTTATGACCAGGTAATTAAGGATGATTGATAGGTTACATGTCTGGACTCGTTCGATCAAGAATCCCCGCCCCCTCATTAAGTCACGTGCCTCCAGGCATTCAATGAGGCGAGGTTAAGGGTAATTAGCGTAATGCTGATTGTCGAGGGTTAATGAGTGTAATTAAAGATGATCTCTTGGAGCCATGCCAAACGCTCAAGGGTTAATGTATTACGTAATAAGGGACGACCAGGTTACGTCGCCGGACACGTCATTTTCCTGGGAAGTCGTTCGATGAGGAAACCTGCCCCCTCAAACATTTGCAGCCCAAGAGAAGGCTATTTCTTGAAAATGTACTGCTGGAATGCCTGGGTAGATAACAGAGTCCGACATTCCAATCGCAAACTTTTAAAGGTAGCCTTCTCTTGGCCTGCAAATTGACATTCAATAGGTAAATATTGTGTATATTATTATGTCGCTGAAAGATTTTATGGTACAGCTAAGAAATATCTTTAAATGTTTTTTGCAAGACAAATAATGGTGTTACAGTCTAGCCCCTATTATCGATTCATTGCGGCTAGTTCTGCATATATTTTCTGTATCATAGAATTCATGGGCTGCCGATGATTTCAATTATAACGGCATTACTAGATTTAACAAAAAATGATTGAATCCTCCAAAGCTTAGTCCATAAATTATTAGAGGCTTATGGTGGTGGGGTGTGTGGGGGTTGTGGGGTGGTGGGTGAGTGGGGGTTTGTGCGGGGGCGTCGTTAGTGAATAGAGAATGCGTAGTTCTCCTAGCCCAGCTGTGGCCAATATTGCCTTGGACGAATGCTAAGTTCGCTTACTCGAGTCATTACACGTTAAACAGTTGGAATGTACAGATGTGAAAGTGACCCTGGAATTTTACTTCAATCTTGTCGAAACTGTGTTAGCTATAATTCCCCTTTTTAAGATCACTAATATGTGTGTCTAGTGATTTCCAGAAAACTAATCGGGTAAGCTGTTGAATATTTTGAAAGTAAATTGACTGGGCGATGTTACTGCTTATGGCTGCAACACCGCAAAGTCAATTTAGTTTCAAATTATTCTACATAATGTTTATTAAATAGTAAAGACATACAATTCGTGCACCTTGACGATCTATTAAGCGATTATAATGGAATATCCGATTGCCCTCAGAGCGCTAAGGGATCTTTCCATTTTTAGCCATGCCCCTCCCAGTTCTAGATAATCTCAGCCCACACCTCGACCGCGTTGCATTTGCGGACCGAGAGAAGACCAGTCATGGACGTTTAACCATGAAATGACTTGCTAGATAACCTAACCAGTCATTCCATTCCAGCAGACTCTCACAATAACAGAATCGGAATATGTATATACAAATCTGAATGCAAAAGTGTAAAATATAAGAGGAATATGTTACAGTTAAAAATAATCTTAACGAAAGCTTATCACCAATTTACTAGCTGTTATTTGTTATGCACTATGCATCCATTTTAGCCATGCCTCGCCCATCTCTAGCTAAGCTCCACCCACAGTTCGATCGTGTTGGAATCGATCAATCTCTGAACTCCTTGGCTAGCTATTTCCAGAAATCAATAAGCGTAAGCTGTTGAATATTTTTTAAACTAAATTGACTGGGCGATGTTACTGCTTATGGCGGCAACAACGTCCAGTCAATTTATTTTCAAAGTATTTTGCACAATGTTTATTAAATATTAAAGATATACAATTCATACAACTTGACGGCCTATTAAGCGATTATAATGGCATAACCGATTGCCTGCAGCTCGCTAATAGACATTCCTTTTTTAGCTATGTCCCTCCCATTACTAGCTAAGCTCCACCCACACATCGATCGTGTTGGGATCGATCGATCTCTGAACGACCTGATTAGCAATTTCCAGAAAGCTATACATGTAAGCTATTGAGTATTTTGAAACTAATTTGACTGGTTGATCATTGATGTTGGTTTAAACGGATTTTATTTTGTTCTGATGGAAACACACTAAGATATGTGTCTTATAACGCAGTCTTCCATACGCATAAACATATAATACATTGAAAACAGAAAGAATCCTCTTCTATAACCCGTCCAAACCTTGAGTCATCTTAAACTGACATTTTCTTTCTCTCCAAATATTGCGAGGCCGCTCGAGGCCCATTAAAAATGCAAGAGATTGTTGTTATTTTCCTAGCATGATTGAAAATTGATTTGCTGAACTTTGTACGACTCTGACGATCGCTACACGCGGTCGGAGTTGTTTTAAAGCTCGACTAGTTACTTTTAATCCAGCAGGGTAATAACTAACCAATTGTCCTTATGCTATACATAGACCATTGTACATTGTCGTGGCTAAAAGAGCCGACGTTCAGACGTTTAATAATGATCAACCTGCTAGACTAATGGAGGCGTCGTCCACAATTGCCCCTACTCTATAGCTCGACCAATTAGAATCTCCCATGATTGCATGCGTTCCCAGAGTCAGAAAAAGACGTGGCCAGACATGTAGCCTGTCAATCCGCCTTATGCCTATCGATTAATGCTCGTCACGCATCATTATGCTAATTACCCTTAAGCTCACCTCACAGGTATCCTGGAGACCTGTGATTTAACGAGGGGCGGGGCTTCGCATCGAACGGGTTCCCAGAAAAAGACGTGTACAGACACGTAACCTGGTCGTCCCTTATTACGTCATACATTAACCCTTGAGTGTTTGGCATGGCTCCAAGAGATCATCCTTAATTACACCCATTAACCCTCGTCAATCAGCATTACGCTAATTACCCTTAAACTCGCCTTATTGAATGCCTGGAGGCACGTGACTTACCGAGGGGGCGGGGCTTCTTGATTAAACGAGTCCAGACATGTAACCTGTCAATCCTCCTTAATTACCCGGTCATTAACCCTTGTCAATCACTACGATAATTACCATTAAGCTCACCTCATTGGATGACAGGAGGCACGTGATTTAAAAACAGGGGTGGGGGGGGGAGGCTTATGGTCACCCTCTACATCTGACATCCAATCACAATGGCGGAGATATAGAGGGGTTTTCACACCTTTACACAAAGGCGGCAAAGATCAAAGGAAAAACGGTGATAATGATGCAAATTAGTTGGTTGCTCTAACACAGCAACTACTTTTCGAAAACCGCTATCTCGCCGCTCCTCTACTTAGGTGGTACATATAAGCCGAATTGATGAGGTGCGTGATCAGTTTTGAGATAATGTCAGTTGCGTATTTGAATAGCTGCTACTGTTTTGATTGGTGTTAGTACTGGCCTTGGGTCGACTGAAAATTGGTGCAAGGGCTCATCATCGTAGTCAGTGAAATGTTCATTGAATCATTTTCGAATTGCATAGGCTTTGCCCTTGTCAATTCCAATAAAGTTTCCTTCAGAGTTGTGTACAAGGTGTGGTGGTGTGTGGTCAGTTACTCTCATGGTTCGGTCTGCCCGAAACATTTTGTGACAGTCATCCATGGCACAGATTATCCGAACTATAGCATTAAGATTTTCGCGTCCCTTTCGGTAACTTTAGCTACTGCCTATGTTTAATTAAGCCAATTTGTCAGTTAGCTGAAAAATATTGAGATGACACCCAGTTCGTCAGGCGGTTGTCTGTATGTCTGTTTCTCTGGCACATTCTGTGATTTCTGGACAGATTGAGACGAAACCTGGCCAAAATGTGCATATAGCCGCCATTCCATGTGTTGTCAAAATGGAGTATTTTCGACCTTCAACGCCAGTTTGATTTTGGAAATTGTATTTACTATTTTACACCACGAAATTGTAATTTATTATATTATACCGCGAGATTTTATTTACTATATTTTCAGTAAGTAGGATTTTCGTAGGAGAATAACAGACATGTTTTCTGCTATTTTGTTTGCCAGCCGTCAACTGCTTTATTATCCTGAAGGGTCTTATGGTCATAAAGATAAGACGTCACTTACAGGATTAACCTTTATTTTTCTGAATGCCTAAATATTTATGATATATAGTGTGTTCTCTGACATCTATACTGTTGAATATTTTTTAATGTATGTGACTGAAAGTTGATGCTGTTTAACGGATTTCAATTCACATTATTTTCTAAATGAACACTAAACCAACATGCCAAAGGACACGTTGCTTTGTTAGACATTCAGCCACATGAATAAAAAGAGTGTGTGGAATATGTCATTAATTTATGTTCTTAGCGCTGATGTCGTCTGTTTTCGCTTAAATATTATGCATGATCGCAATTGTAAAATGTGGTCCAGAGATTGTTTTAAAAATCTCGAAATCTATGTGACCGATTTGGATGAAACTTGACATTGTCCGTTTTTACAACAGTGTTGTTGAATCTTGTTTCAATAGCAAATACCGTGTTTTCACAAAGAGCCTACTGGTGCGCAGGTCAAAAGAATTCGGCCTGGCGGTCAAACAAACTCCTCAGAAGATCTGCTGACTCACATGGTGGGCACTTAGAATTGCAGACAGAAGAGTGAACACGAAAGGAGTGCAGAGTAATACACAGAATGTTGAGAAAATTAATAATTTTGAGATTCTTAATGTTATTAAGAGAATGACTCAACTTTATATTGAATCCTTATTACATCCACCGATTTGTATGGTTTCCTACAGAAATAGTTACTTTGTATTTCTGTCAGAATGAAACCACAAAAGTCAAATGTGTCTGGAAGAAATCCAATTGCACTTGTTTGGTATGCCGGCGTTCAAGGATAAATAGGAATAATTGTCAAGAGGTTTCTCAATACCAGCCTATTAGTTAAACTGTATTGAATTAACTGAAATCGTATTCATCGCTGTTACTGCTGAACCTAGTCCCAGTTCTCCGACTCCGCCCTATGCCGGTTCTGATATGCCGGGCACCCAGCATATCAGAAATGGCATTGGGCTGAGTCATTGAACTCGGACTATGCTGAACCTTGCCCATATCATTGTGAGAACTAAAGATGATGTAGCTTGTATGACAGCAGCCTTTGCTCATCTCAGTCGTCATAGAACATGTATGTATCTACAACAAGACAAACCATGTTTTGAGAAATAAAATTAACATTCAATGCGTTGACCTCCAAGCATGCCATCTAACCCGTTGAACACAAATGCCGAATTCGAATTACAATTTAAAGTAGATTTATGGTGCTTGTCACTTACGCCATCAAAGGCAGGTGTGAGCATTGCAGTCTGTCTGTCTGTCTGCCTGTTTGTTTGTTAACGTTTGTTTGTTTGCGCGTTTGGTTGTTTGTTTGCTTGTCTGTGTGTGTGCGTTTGTTTGTTTGTCTCTTTTTTTGTTTCGTTGTTGGCTGGTTGGCTGGTTGCTGTGCTCATTCATTCGTTTCTTCATTTATTCCTCCGTCTGTTCGTTCATTTGTTGGTTCATGCGTTCATTAATTTGTTCCGGTTTTTTCGTTCGTCTGTTCAGTTGTTCATACGTTTGTTCCTTTGCTTGTGTTGTTGTTTGTTCGGTCGATCATTTGTTTTTTTGCTTGGTCATTCATTCATTCATTCATTCATTCATTCATTCATTCATTCATTCATTCATTCATTCATTCATTCATTCTTTCGTTGGTTCATTCGTTCGTTCGTTCGTCCGTTCGTTCGTTCGTTCGTTTGTTCGTTCGCTCACTCATCCGTTCATTCATTTGTTCATTAATCCCTTTGCTCTGTTCCTTTGTCTGCTTACCTGTATGCGTATCCTCAGAATATCTCCTGAATGCAGGATGGTAGAATATCGAAATTTGTCACATTTATTTATATTATGGCTGGCTAGAAAAATTTCAATTTCAGGTCATATGGTCAAATACATAGATCATGGGGTCAGTAAGTGCATACATGTATGCGCAATTTTAGCCATAAACCTGTTATGCAAGGAAATAGAATCACCTAATTTGAAACACCCAGTCATGTTGCAATGTCTTAGGATTGCTTTGAGGCTAAGGTCAAGAGGCGAAATATCTGGGTCACGGGGTGAGCTAAGTGCAATTTCAAAACCGAGCACAAACACGTGTGTCGGCACATCCCCAGAGTGTCGTCTAGTTGTGAGGTGGTTCCATATTCAGGATCTTCCATATTTGACATTGCAAGTCTGTCATTCTTTTGTACAATCAGAACGATCAGTTGTTAGCACACGAGGTACTATATAATGGTCTTATATGTTTTCTCTAAGCGCTGCTAAATCTGTGTTATTGTGGTATTTCTAAAAATAGAGATTAAGCTTCCTTCTATTGTATGATTAAGATCATGATATTTGATGCACATGAGCATAGCGCCTACATTGCGTAAATATCAAGTACATTTGGACGTATTCCTTCCATCACGATTATCATTGCGTATTAATGTGTCAAACCCCCATCAACATTCACATATTTCTATTCTGCATCACTATTAATGCTCCATCGCATCGCCTAATAAATCAATCCTGCATATCCATTATTCACCAGTCATCTCCGCATTGGTATTTGACGGTCTTCATTTTGCCGTGCGATAAGCCGCATACAAAATTTAGCATTTTGTAATCAATTAGGTGTTATCCTTGTATCATATTGATTCTATATTATGCGTCGTCATATAACCTTATCATCACTTCGTTTTATGACACAACTGGGATGTGTATTTGATTATGTCCTTTAGGTGACTCGGCTACACTGTTGAGAAATTAAGATGTTTTATGTTAGAGGACTTCGATAATGTCTGTATGCTGAGTGCTTTATTTGCCACCCCCTTTCAAAGACCAGATGTTTTTATTTATTAATCTGCGATAAAATCACTCAGGGTCTTTTTTCTTTGTACTCTTTTCTCATTCTTCGCCAAAAACTCTGCACCTCATCTCCTCCAACAGTCTTCATCCGATCAACTCGAAACTTGGTCAACCTTTGCTACCCATTCCGGAATCGTGTGCTTGGGCTCTTATTTTGGAGTTTCCCAACGTGGTTCGAGCTACCCTTTTCCGTAGGCAAATACCCCCATCCCCCGAGGAAATGTATGGAGATTTTCAGTATTGATCTTTGAAGTACTGCTAGACCTAGCGTTTTGATCGGATCACTACCATTATTTGGGTAAGATGTTACCTTTGGGGTCCTGAAGATGGCTCCCCCCCCCCTAAAGCGTGACCTTCACATTGAACCGTTGACCACCATTACATTGAATATGGCAACATTGGGAATGAATAGGGATTTTCAGGATGGATTTTTTCAAAATGCCCTCTATGTGGCACATTTTGCTTAATAATATTCGGGGTTTTGAGCTCATGATGAAAAGTGCTAAAAAAATTATTTAGGAACTTTCTTTTAAAACCCGTGACAATATATGTAAACTACATAAGCAGCGATTCAACACTGACACCAGAAAAGGGTTCTTCAGAATTCGAGTTAACAACCACTAGAATAGTCCTCCTAATATTGTGGCAACCGCTCCAAATCCCAATGCCTTTAAAAGTTGGTTAGACAAATACTTTGACAACGCAGCTTACAAAACACAGTTCCCGATCCAACCCCTCTGCACCCAAACGTTCAGCCGGAACAACACATGGACAAAGATGAAAGTGAAGACCTGCTACAGGCTGTCTAGCCTATCCAGCAGAAGAGGACTGTGTATCTATGTAAAATGGTCGCTATGTGCAAGTTTTGATATAAAAAACACCAGTTTTCTGTATTTTGCAGACATGAACTCAGGACGCTAAACAGTGAACAATTTTTCTTTCAAAATGGCCACCGAAATCTATTTTCCTCCGATCAACTTATGTGAGCAATATTTGAAATGCGTTTTCTCCTAGTTTTATTCCGTTTTTCTTTATACCTGGTCAGATTCTAGAACATTGAGGGATCTAAATAATTTCCGATGACAATTTTAATATCTCCCTTGTGGTCAGGGTCATTCGCTGGTCAAACATTCCAATTATTATGTTTGCCATAATTAATCTCCCTTTATCATACAACTTCTAAGAGCATGTTAGAAGACACCTTATTTTATCATTCAGGGGCAAGGGACGTTTTTAGACGTC
The DNA here is from genome assembly GCA_034401795.1 of Chaetoderma sp. LZ-2023a. NCBI lineage: Eukaryota > Metazoa > Mollusca > Caudofoveata > Chaetodermatida > Chaetodermatidae > Chaetoderma > Chaetoderma sp. LZ-2023a. Next base: position 135,255,551 of record CM067372.1, read on the forward strand.
AATGCTATCAGTTTTCAAGAAATCAGCTGTTCAATGCCCAATGTAAACATATGAGAATTTCAACTATTAATCTTTAAACTGCGACTACACCTAGACGTTTTATCGGAGCAGCGCCAGACATGTTCAATGGTTATATACGAAGAGGGTTTATATTATTCCTTAATGGCCAGACATCGCAGATTCAGAGTTACTTTCAGCAAGTTTCTTCTCGTATGACCTTTCTCTCGTCAAGCGTGTCCCACGCTAATATTGCACTCATTTCAATACCCCCAGCTACCACGCTAACATTACCCTCGCTACCGTACAGCTCGTTCTGATCTAACATTGTCCACACCATCATACCCGTTGTTCCACTCTAGCATTACCCACACTATTGCCCCCCTTGTTCCATGCTAACATTGGCTTCGTTACCATACCACTGGTTCAGCGATATCATTTCCTTACTGCTCAATGTTACTATGCCCTCATTACCATACAGTTCTGCTTTTCCTTGCAGTTGCCCTCACTACTGCACCACTTATTCCAAGCTAGCATTGCGTCCAATACTATAATGCTTGTTTAATTCTAACCTTCCCTTCACTCGCATACCCCTTGTTACACGCTATGTTGCCCTCACTACCACAAGCCCTGCTACACTGCAATTTTGCCATCAATATTGTACCCCTTGATCCACGCTAACTTGGCGCTCCCTACAGAACCCCTTGATCTATAATACCCTTTCTCTACCACCATGCCCATTGCTTCATGCTACCGTACCTTTGTCCAAAGCTTGTATTGCGCTGACTACAGTATCAGTTGTTTCAGACTACCTTTCCCCTCACTTCCTTACGTTGAGTCCCTCACTAGCATTTCCCTCATTACTGCATCCCTTCTTCCCTGCTAACTTTGTCATCACGACCAGGTCACCCGTGGTCGATTATTGCTCACTATTCGGCCAATCTCTGTTGCTATTCAATGCAGGGGTGCACAGCCACTCTACTCTTATTCTGTAGAATGAAACCTTGGACAGCTTAGTCCTTCGAGATGGAGTATATTCTACTCCTGTTCTATCACAGAGTATTCATGCATGTGCAGGTTATTATTCAGGAGAGGATTAACTTACTAATGATGTTGGTTCGCCATATTATCAGTTTAGCAAATATATGCTGGAGTAACCTCGGCTTCAAAATGCTGATATGGTTATATTGGTTTAATAAATATTGATTTCCCCCACCCCACCCACCCACCCAACCCCACACCAACCCATACCTCCCCCACCCCACCCTCACCCACCCCACCTCCCACACACACACGCACGGACGCACGCACGCACGCACACACGCACGCGCACGCGCGCACACACACACCGCCGACGTCATTGCAATATGTAGCAACACACAACCTAGATTTAAACTTAATCCAGTCACGACACTACACATCACCCAGCACTTGACTGTGAGTTCATTGACATAGCTAGCGAGCATCTTGCTCATGATCCAGGTCATACGTATCAGAGGTAGATCAAAGATTGTGACATAAGAGCTGTGTAGTAAGTTCATTGTTACTGTCTTAATTATGCATTTATTCTAGCTTCTGAAAGAGGCTTTACTATCTTATTACACCTAGTCTGCCGACGTTGGATTGCTTCCACATACGTGAGCGGTGTCATATGTTGTTTCATTACATGTCTAGGCCGTTCTATTTGCATTTAGGCTCAGATTTTTATTTTGATGAGTTGCAAGCGTCTGTGAACCCGGTTGGGCGATATAAGTGTCAGTGAACCCTGTGGTATGATATAAGAGTCAGTGAACCCTGTGGGAAATCAATTGGTAGGTAAGAAGCGCCTCCCATTATTGAAAGCATACTTGTGAATTCATATTATATCATCACCTCGCATTTCCTGCATTCAGAGCCTCTTTCGTATAAATACGCTGACGAGAATTTGGCACAAAACTAATCTATTAGCATCTGTCCTAGGGTTGTCTTGATTGAATTCGCTCGCCATCGTGTGACTGCGTGATCAATATTGTGCAAGTTGCATTAATTAAGTTGAAGAGTTCTGAATTGCATGAATCGGTCCTCATCTTATTGCTATACAGGTGGCAATGTTTTTATATTAGTTCCCGTTGTCTCCAAGACAACCCTGGTCTGTGAGGACTTGGATATTTCCAACGCTGTTCTATGTATCGTGACATATCATCATCTCCCACACAAACCCCACCTCACGCTCACCCTCCCCACCCTGACCCATGCCACACTGTCATGACATACGTGCACTCGTGGTATCTATTCTAGCTAGCAAGCATTTGCTAGTAGTTATGTAACCTCAGTCAAGACGTCTTGTCTCTCTAACCGATGCAGTACCACCCAATCATATGTCCGTACATAACTATATAAGTAATCGCATAGTGGAGTAAACACATCCCAAACAATCAAGTATCATCACACCATTCTGCACGATTCACGAGGGGCTGGGAATGGATTGGAAACATGGTGCATTCATACATCATTCGTGTGATGTAACTTCATTGGTTGTCTTGTCGTTGTTATGCAATGATGCAATTATCCAATAGATGAGGTATGGTTTTAATGAGAATCTCCCACTGCAAGTGTACATCCTTTATCTGTATTTGTGGCTAATGTTTATGGCTGTTCTTGCCGGTAGGGTTCAGGAGGCACAGTTGCCGTGCTCCACCAACACGAAAAAACTGAGGTTTGCGTAGTCTATCTTGTCTTGAAAATCATGAATGCTTGACTCATGGGGATAGAGGAATTGCCATCTTGTGGCCGAAAATTACATGTCTATTGACAATTGGCTTACACTAGAGGATTACCTACATGGCATTTGTGGCCACTCTTTTGTTAAATTGGTGGTCAACAAAACTCTGTATGTAAATAGACATTCTTACTGATTGTGCACTTAATGTTATGTATTAGAAGTGAATTGTATTTGAAGATGAAATTATAAAATCTAATGGAGAATTTGTTGTATCAGTCTGAACTAGATCTGGGTCGAATCTCAATTACATAACACGCTATTAAGAGTGTTAAATATGGTGCGCTTGGGAGTTTTAAATGTTTAAAGTAGGATTATGTTTGCTATTGATTTTATATTCTAGTTTTAAGTGGATTTTCTTTTTCTCTTTCAGTAAACGAATGATCAAATGCGGGTGATCTATCCCTAGGCAATATTTCTATTTCTGTGTGAATAAAGCTGTCTTAGTTTTTCAAAGCATGAAAACATCGGGAATGTAAGCTCATTGCCACCTCGTCATCCTATACATTATAAACTAAGATTGTTATGTCAGTGGCAAGTATGACATTTTGATTGAAAGAATAATTTTAATAACACCGCCAAACAACTCTCAACAAGTTGCCAATGTCATCTAGTGGTCATAATGTATACTTCACACAATTTACATCAGTAGCTTCTCCATCGCAACACCTATCCCACACCTATCCCACACCTATCCCACACACCGCATCATCCCCACCTCACCTCGTCTTACCATACGGCACTCACACACACACACACACGCACGCACGCACGCACGCACACACACGCCATACGCACACACGCACACACGCACGCACGTACGCACCCTCCCCACCCCACCAGCACCACCACCACAAGCCACCTCACCCAACAGTACACCGACTAATAAACAACTAGAGAAAATATGTTATAGAGTGGTGGTAGATGGAGAAATCCAGTTTTAGCTATGCCCCACCATCTCTAGCTAAGATCCGCACATGCTTTGTCCATGTTTGGATTGATCTAACCCTGAACTCCCTGAACCTAGAGTTCCAGAAAATTATGCAGGTAAGTTGTTGAATATTTTGAAACTAATTTTACTGGGTGCTGTTGCTGACTATTGCAGCAACAGGGCCCAGTTAAATTAGTTTCAAAATATTCAAGTGAATGTTGATTAAATGGTAAAGACATACAATTTGTGCAACTCGGCGGACTATTATGTTTGTGACGGAGACGACACGACATAATTGATTATGATGTCAGCCTACATGTGACATAGTTGATTATGATATGATATGATTGACTGAGAAACTGGATTCCTTAATTGACTGAAAGTTGTTGCTATCTATCATTGCAGCAACTTACCGTCCAATTGGTATCAATATAATTGGCATGTTATTGACAGCTTTCTATCTAGATACTTATGCATTTTCCAGCATATATCAGAGATATGTATTATAAAATACAAGGGGGATCTAACGTAACGTTCAGAGGATTTAAGCAGAATATATATTTCAGGTTAGGAAATTCTTCCTAAAACACATCTTGATGTCTCATAAATAAAGATGCATCAACATTAGTTACGTCGCCAAGTAGCCAGACAAAGAATTCTAGTTGCATATATCCATGAATGCTGTCAAGCTGTAGACAAGCACATTTCTCCTCATAAATCGTTGAGGAAATTGTAACAGCTCTGTGTTAATGTATAAAATGGGAATTAAATGAAATGTGACACAAAAAGTGAAATAAAGACATTATCAGGTCTGTGTGTTTACAATGCATCTTCTTTGCCATGCACATGTTTCCAGATTAGCAGCATGCGTGTGTGAGTGCGTGTGTGAGTGCGTGTGTGAGTGCGTGTGTGCATGTTTTGGTTTGGGTGTGGGAGGGTGCGGGTTACTTTACATCATCGATGTTAAATATGCACAGTTTATTTTCCTGTTTTTAAATGAGACTGATTGAACAAGTGCACCTCAATAAAGTAGTTTCCGAGCTTAATCTTTTTCTGTTGAAAATATAACCTCTGTTAGAAAGTAACCTTTAACATTTAATTTCGTAGCTGCTGTTCTGTGTTCAGACAATGGCTCGAGAAGGCGAGAGCTATATACGAAGCGTTCTACTTTATATCACCTGATTGGAATAATATATTGTTGTATTTGTCCAGCAGGAAATGGAGGTAACAGTTAATTTACCCTTCCTTCAATAACTCAAGAAATTAAGTTGTCTTAATTTAGTTGGTGACAAGATGTTGTTTATATGATATGGTGTCAGCATGTGGGTGTTCTCCAACTTTACAGCAGCCTTAGGATACAAACTGTCTAACTAGAAGTAAAAAACATGACATAAACAAAACTAGTGTTTCTATTCAATGCTTGCAGACTATCAGTCCATACCTATTTTTTGCCAAATGGCCGATGGTAGATATAGTATTCTGTTTTAACAGTTTAGTCCATGTAGATTATGCCCTAGGGCCTAGTATCATTATTAAACGTAGTCGTTATTAAAGATTGATATTTTACTACATTAGCAGTAGATACATATTCAATGTACATCAATAAATTACTTTAATTCCAGCAACATTTCACTGAATTCAAAAGTGGGCTCAAGAACGTCAAGCATTAATAATTTGATTTATTCACAACACAGTTGATTGACTCTAATCCTCTCGCAGTTACTGATCACAGTAGGTACACATGTAGATGCGATGTTAATGGCCCAATCCGTCATAATTGTACGGGGTTAGCATGCAAGGATAGCATGCAGTGCGACCGGGGTGTGGAAAGCTTCCAATGAGCCAGTTATTGACGATCACGTTTGACGCAAATGGGTTCTAAACCAAGACTAATGCCATTTTCTGCATAAAGCCAAAAAATGATAGCACGATAACACGCCATTAAGTGTACAATCTCAGAGTGGCTTTGCTTAATCCAAACATGGCGGATGTGGGATGTGATTTGAGCGCCTTCCTCAATCATTGAACATTAACTGCTGAACAGCTGCAAATTATAAAATACGCCTTTCCTCCCATAGGTCATCAGAGTCCACGTTGACAAGAAGAATTAAGATAATTTTATGCAATAAGGACGCAATTAATTAAAGTGAAAATGTAAAAAATAATAAGTACGTATCAGCTGCTGAGAGAAGAGATCTGGCCTTTGTCAACATCTTTTCTTGAAAAGCTGTATGGGCCTGTGGAAGAACTGCAGAAAACCACAGATTTCATCTTGAGAACGGCTCTCCATGTGTAATACCAGCGATCGAAAAGAAGAAGAAGAATAAAAGTGAAAATGTAAAAAATAACCTTTTAAAATAACATGTCTGAAGCAGTCATGTTTAAGTACATAAGAGCTGTCAGATTGTGTGCTACTAAAGTGGCACTAAATCGTGACAGGTTCGTTGAAATGTCAGGACAACATATAAGAAATCTCATGAATGCAGTCTGCCTATTTAATGAAGACACCATTTATACACATTTTGTGTCTCTGAGCCATTAGATCTCGTTACCCAAAATTGTAACATTCATTTCATGTGACAAGGAACTTAGTAGTTATCTCGCATGTGGATAGGCATAGCAATCTCAGTCACAGTTATTGTATATAATACGTGCTTAAACTACGTGATGGTCCATCTGCACATTAAATAACTGTTTCCAAACCCAATTAGTGAATTTAAAACACGGGTGTGTAGCGACAGAACCCAGATAAGACTGTACATAAAAATGATATGCAACGTGAAAAGCTCATATTATTAATTTTTTATTACGCAAATCCTTTTCACAATTTTTCGGGCTTAGCAATAATACTCCATTCCTTATCCAGTGCTTTCCCTGCCAGATAAAAGTTGCAGCTAATGAATTCGTTGTATTGATCTGAACTCTAAGTTGGGTTGCGTTTGATAAATTCAGTAAGCTGGCATGTTTATTTTTCACATTCTTTTCAATGTATTCCCAATTCTTATTAGACTAAGTTTTATTATATGTACAGTGCACATCCATAACTTTCAATATTGTTCAAGATAAATCTAAAAGGTTGAACAGCACAATAATTATTGTTTTTGAAATTAGCATTTTTATTCGACTAAGTTTCATAATTGTAAGTTCAACCTGTATTTCAATGCTAATATATCAACATGTAGTGAGGTCTGTAACGTCATTCAGATAGACAGAGCACACACTATTGTCAGCAGTGGATCAGACAATACCATTCCTTTATAAAATGCTATTTGGGGAGCGTTTATATAGCGGCTTATGGCAATCAAACCATCGCATAAGCTAAAAGACTGCTGTGATTTAAAAATGTTGAGGTCACTATGGTTTGTCTGGGTTATTTGATCAACACGCATAAAACTGTTGAAAAGTAGATTATCAGATTCTGTGGATGTCATTCATATCATCTGTAGCACAAATACATTTGTATATACTACAGTATAACTTACATTAGACGATCTGCCACGAGTATTTAATTCTTAAGTCTTTACTATTACAACTGCACTTTTAAAATAATCGTAGCACGCTGACCCCTCGTTGGAATGTATTTTGGTAGTCTAAATATGGCAAGCGAAAGCAGGGATGTAAGTAAACACATATAGTGACAGGAAGTAAGTGTCAACGGTAGAAGGTAGAAGGACTGCGTGCCATAAGTCTCTACGACAATACTGTTAGATATAGATGAGCTAGAGTGTATAATCTGTTACCTCTCCCTTTCTTGAAAAGATAGATAAACTAAGCATTGTAATTATCATGCAATTAGATATGCAATTAGCAATGAGTCATAATTATAATATAACTAAAGTAGGTCTTTGTACTACTAATAGTTTTAGCTAAATGTCTATGAATCAGCAAATGTTATCAATATTTTAAAAACATCAAATGTCAAATGTTCGAGTCAATGAATGTTAAGTAACATAGTCCTGCCATGGAGTTACTGCAGAGCTACACCCTATTTCCAATTCTTACGTTCACCTTGGTATCGGATAATGCTCTAACTAAGGCAGTGATCTACACTGTTTATCATAGCATTGTGTGTGTAACTGAATATGAATCATAAGTTTCTATTGAACATCCTTCGCTAACTGAGATTGTAGTAACATTTCTGATGTTGGTGATAATGTTCTAGTTCTTCTAGAAAATAAGCGTTGTGCTGATGATACTAACTCTCCATGCGGCATATTACGCTAAGCTAATAGAGCTAGGTATGGATTCTGATCCATCTCATTTTGCTTTAATGAGTAACAATTGCACAATTTGAACGAAATTTTTCTGCCATGCCATTGGCTCATGGATTACTTACTGGTAGTATGTTTGATTCGATATTGTTCACTAAACTGTTTGAATTCATGACTAGAATATTGCAGTCCTTTGTCTGAAATGATTTCATCCAGTATTCCATGCCTTGCCAGATGTGACTTAATGTGTGTGATTGTCGTATGACGTGACAAATCTTGGAGTTATGAAATCTCAAAAGACCTGAATAATCGTCTACTAATATAAGATGATGTAGTCCACTTATCTCAAGCAAGCCGTAGCCGATCTTTGACCATAAGCACGATGGTATTATCTGAGGAATAAGAGGTTCTTTGGGATTGCTATATTGTTTTTCATTATAAACTCTACATTTGGATACTGAATCTTTAATCTTTACACATTCACGGGCAGAATATAAGATCACACGGCTGACTCTTATAGAGTGTCATAACGAGATGTGATGAATGTACATTCGCACCTCCTGCATTTTTGTCATGGCACAAGGGGCATATGCTACCAGTTGTCCTTGTTGTAATATCGGCCTTTCCAACGTGTCTCTACTGAAAGTCTAGTTTCTTTGTTTACCTCAACATATTTTAGAACTGATTAGTAGATGCTAAAGTTTTTAGATTTTCGAAGCGAGTTTTGTGTGGTTCATTCCAGGGCTACACGTTTTCTCCTTCTAATAGCACATGTAATGGAGCAGTGATCTGAGAATAGTTCTTTGATAGGTATGTTAACATACACATAAATCATTGTAATGCTGGTTTGTCATCTGGCACTGCAATAGTCACCACAGCTTGTACTTTTTCTGGATCTTGGTTAAGACCTGAACTTGAAAGTGTATGTCCTACATAGCTTATCTCGTTTAGGGCTATTTTGCATTTTGTTTTACATAGTCTCACGTTTTTGTCATGACATCTGTCAAGAGCTTCTCGAAGGTGGTGATCGTGCTCGTCACTTGTCTCACCCCAGAAAGGGTATCTGCCAAAAACACTTTGTGCAACGAGGATACTGAAGAGTTTTGCATTTTTTTGGGGACTTCTTCGACCGATTTCATTGGATGGTGCTCACACTGTACAGATTTTATAAGATTTTTGGTATCCATGCAAATACGAATTTTATCTGGTTCAACGACTGTAATCATGTTGCTTGCCCGTGGTGTATGTCAATCGACGCATTCTGTTACTCCGGAATCTTCCAATCTTTGAGGTTCTTGTTTCTCGTGTGACTTTAATGCAATTGATATCTTACGATCTGGTGCTATCACCAGAGGTATGGTGTTCGATCTATTTCTTGTGATATTGTACTGGTAATTTTCTTAATCCAGAAAATAAATCTGGCTAGGTAGACAATATATCATCAGTTGTGTTAACTGTACATACTTTCTTAGCTAAATTAAGCTGTATACTCAAAACAAGTCCAATAACGGAAGCTGATCGAGTGTCCACGACAATGAATTCAACTGCACAGTAATGATCACGATGTTCCACAGCAAGAGTACATTTACCAAGTGTCTCGACTGTGTGTCCACAATATGATACTAAATGTGTATTACAGTTTTCAATGGTGCATTCGTGATTTGATTGTAATGCTTAATATTCAAAACATTTGTTTGGGAACCTATGTCTATTTTAGGACCAAATGATTGTCATTAACATGCACATCCTTGTCGAATTTTTAAACCGTGTCACCACATCTTTTTCTAGTTCCAATGAAAAATTCACTGAACTCATCTTCCATCACTGTATGTACAGGTCTCATGACACGAATTGATGGCATTGTCTACACATGTCTTTAAAATTATTTTATTTATGACAGCGGTAGCAAGTTTGTCCGTATGCCGGCCATTTACCAAATCCGTGTGTACGGAGTAAATTTGGACATGTCCCAGGATGCGTTGAACCTGAACCTGAGCCGTTGGTGCATGATTTACTCCTGGATTGGTATGCTGCATGTTGCTTGCTGAGTTTGTGGGATTTTTCTAGGCTGACCGGGGGTGATTTTTGTGCTTATAATAAACCACATTTATTTATGTCTTTACAATACATGGTGTCTTTAATCGAGCTTCGCTTAATTCTGAGGCATGACAAATGTCAATAGATTTTTGTAGCTTCAAGTCTGGTTCTCGCAACATACGAAGACGAACATTATTCCCACGTATACCACACGCTAGCTGGAGGCGTATTAGACTGTCCTGTAACTCAGCGAATTCACATTGCTTACTTTATTTTTCAAATCAATAACATAACGTATACATCTACAGACTCACCAATTGTTTGTTTTGTCGTGAAGTATATGTTCTGACCATGTGTTTTTCGGTGGCTGGCAATATTGTTTGAATTTGTTCGTCAATACATTAACATTTGTCTTTTCCTCATCGTTTGCAAAGGAAAACGAATTGTAGATGGCGATACAGTTCTCGCCTAAGCACTGTAAGAGTACTACACATTTTATTGTGTCTGTTTTTTCATTTAGGCCACTGGCTGCTAAATAATTCCTAAATATATGTTGAAAAAAGTAACCAGTTTTCTTTCATGTTGCTTTCTAGTTTCAGCAGATTCGGTTGTTTGAATACACCTTCCATTTCGGTAGTTTATCAAATAGTTATCAAATTAACAGTTTTGTATAAATGTCCTGCTCTGAAACAGAATAGAATGTACTTTGGTAGTCGAGATATGGCAAGTGTAAACAGGGCTATAAGTAAACACATTTATTGGCAGGAAGCAAGTGCCAATAAAAAGCCCTGAAAAATGGACTTGCATCTGGACCTGATGGCATGAGCAATGAACTATTCAAATATGCAAGTGACATTATCTCAAAACCGATCACGCACCTAATCAATTCAGCTTTTATGCACCACCTTCCCATCGACGCTGTAGGCCAAGGCGTCCTTATCGCACTACCCAAGCCCAAGAAGTCACCTTGGCCCCCAGCCAATTTTCGGCCCATTGTACTCCTCTACGGAAGATCCTATCCAATGTTACTCTATGCCGCATCCGAGACAAGATCTATTACTTCGCCGGATCATGTCAAAGTGGCTTCAAACATGGATGCAGCTGTGCAGACATTGTATGGGCTCAACGCATGCTTGTGTCGGGCGTCATGTCCAAACACTGGGACTTCCACAAAATGGGCATTGCCATGCCACGAGCCTTCGACACAATTAAACACTCAAAGATCCTAGATGTACTACGCCAGACCAGGTGCAATGAAGATGAGCTGCGACTCATGAGACTACTACTTGCAGACACCAGGCTGAGAGGACGAGTCAAGTCAGTGAAGTATGTAGAGTTTGAGACATCAATCGGCTCCCCACAGAGAGATGGTCTATCTCTGGTGCTTTTCACCTGCTACCTTGCTGCCACATTGAAGTCTGTGCGAAAAGGTTCCACAAGACCAACCCCCCACCCCACCCCACCCCCAGTGTCAATACTGTAGTTCGGATCGACCAGTCGGGCCGAACAGGTTCGAGCTGTACCAACTACTATCAAGCGCTATACACGTCTTCTTTCACTATGTGTCAGGTTTTTATCCCGTAGCATGCAGTTCTCCAACCAACCGCACTAAAACAAATTTGTAACTCCCCATCTGCGGGAGTAATTTGGAACTTTTGATAATCGTTCACAAATACTACATTTACATTCGGAACACAAATTTGCGGTGAGGCCTTATGGCCTGAATATGTGAGTCTACAGATGTAGAGGCAGGATGTTCTTTGATGGATGACTCGCCGGATCTGCCGGCCACGCCTAAAAGTGGTATTTCAATCACCGCCACACTAGTCGTGTAGGTCCTTTCAACTTTCGACTGCTGCAAGCAAACTCTGTCCGGTGCGTCTTCAGAGCTGGTTGACGTACCCAGCACTGTAAAGCGTTGTTTTTTATCTTCGTTTGCCTCTGACAACCCCCGCTTGTGACGGGTTGTTTACACTTTCCATCCATGCCATCGGTGTATGGGAACTTTCTTCGCCACATAGTACTATCGTATCTTTTACTAACTGCTCATTAGACATTCTAATAGGCTTACAGTGCTGAGCGATGTCCTCCACCCGCCATGAGTGCTCTTGCGGGAATCTTGTTTGCCGACAACATCTCGTGGGGACCAACCTGCGGGAACCAGCGAGTAGCACGGTAGCCTCACTTGGAAATGACTACCAAGTATTCAAGTAACCACACTCCAGAGTTTAATTATTTCTCTATATAGGGTTTGTTAATTACCTCGTATCCGTACTAACGGTTCCGATGACTAAAAGGAATCGTTAACAGTCTTAGGACCGATATTTATTATCATTTTCTTCAATGTGTTGCTAACCGCACTATAGTCGGTTCGTTGACCTGTATTAATTTATATTTATATATATATCTTAATCGTTTGACACTGTATTGTTTGATCTGGTTAGATTATGTATGTATATGGCTAGTGGCCAACCGTTAACTTGTTTTGCTTAGTCATAGAAAATATAGGACTGCTGTGCACGTAGGAAACACTATACAGCAACATTTATATATGCAGCACTTTCTCCCGCCACAAACAATCTTTCACTAAGGTCGCTGTCCGTGCTATAACTCTGTTTAGCACGGCATGCTACCGACTAACCTGATCTACACACAGCTCGATAGGATAGGTTCAAAATGATTAGAGATACTTTCTTCATTACATACTGTGTAATATACTCTTCTGTTCCGGCAGTGCGATAATCTAGCCTCGCACTCCGGTAAGACTCATAACTCGTTAAATGTAAACCATGTCTTGTAATGTTTCATGTGGTTGTGAAGCGGAATGTCCAGATTCTCACCCAGTTCGGAGATCTCACTAAGTAACATGTATGAGCGCTGTCTACAGTATGCATGTCCTCGGGCATCTGTTCTCCATGACAGCCATGTCTAATAGCTAGGTAGTTATTAGCCAGTTGCAGCCTCAACTAATTCTTGTTTTGAAAACAACCAAAAGGAATTAAGCAAAGCAGAAGGCCCGCAAAAATAAAGTGGCAACTACTAACTCAGCATATTAGGAATCACATAAGATGGTGATGAAGGAATCCGTCGAGAATCTTCCGTTCCATCTTCGCGTAAAACAGTACGCACCCCTATAGTCATAATCTCACTAGGTATGGTCTTTTCTTTCTACAGCATTTTGTTTGAAATATTAGAGTGGGCCCATTTTTGCCTACTATTATTCTCCCGCTTTAAGCCGTGGCAACACCTACCCGAGACGGAGGCCCGTGCGAGGCACTTGCCTCTCGCAAGGATTCAGCGACGACGGTCAACGCCAAGATAATACTCATCACCCAAACTAGTACTAGGAGGTGTGCCCGCGTGAGGCACATCAGTTTATCGTCTGAGATAGCCTTTTTCCTTTCAGCTTAGAGGTATAATAACTTATATTAAGTTAAATAGCTATGTCTTGTGTACGGGAGCTTCCCTTGCGGGGATACCTCTGCGGACCTACGAGTCTGTGTGGTACCGCCGGGAGCCCATGTTTAAAAGTTCATCTACCTGCCTCTATGGCTTGTATTTTCGTATGCTCTTACTGTAGTTTTTTCTAGCATATTTTCAATTAGTTAGGTAAAGGCATTGCATAGAGTTATATTTTTAGGTCACCAAATCAAATCTTGTAAGTCCATAGATTACGAAATTGCTATGGACAGGCATACTGGTGACACAAATTCTTGGGATGAGACCGTTGTGTTTAATGTTCGTGACAATGGTCGCACGGCCTCACTGGAACAATCAAGTTCCACCGGCCTTAGGAGCTGGTTTTTGTTTCCCGCAGGGCAGTCTCATTCAAGGTCTGTCACCCCGAGACTGGATGCTAACCAGCATCATGACTCAGCATGCACTTGCGGCGCGGCGAGTCGACATGAGACATCAGAACGGCCCGAGACTAGTTGGCGAGCTACAATACTGGGCATGCTGTTAGAGATGGAATATGCCGACGATGTGGACTTCATAGACCAGGAAAAGAAACACCATGACGATCTTCTCCCGATAGCTACAAGCAAACTAAAAATTGAGAATCTCTTTATGAATGAATCCAAAACAGAGTTCACCCACATATACCTATCGACAAAGCATGAAACTATAGAAAATGACGACCCACTTCGTAGTGGCGAACCATGGCAGAAATGTAAAATCCTGGGCTCACTGCTTTGCAGTACTGCTGACATTTCCGCATGCTGCGTCGTGGGGAACATAGCTTTCCAGTCCTTCTGGAAGCTATGGATTCGTAGATCAAAGATGCCCTTGACAAAGAGGCTACGTCTATACAATGCAACCTGCGTATCCTTGATGCTGTATAACTGTAACAGCTGGGAAGCTCCAAAGGCAGCTCTAGACAAACTCGATGCCTGTCACCGCAAAAGCCTACGCACCATCACTGGACACCAATGGCCAGACAGCATAATTTCCAACGATGCACTATATAAGATGAGTAATACGTCGCTGCTGTCTGTAAAAGTCGCCCAGCAAAGATGGTCCATGTTTGGCCATGTGCTAAGGATGCCAGATGAGACACCAGCACAGAGAGCCTTGGAATTCGTCCTACTCGGAACCAGCAAATATAAAGACAGGGGAGGGCGTCATTGCATAAATCTGCTAAGCATGCTACTAGGTGACCTCAAGAAAGCATGACTCGGTATACTCAAGCCAAGAATGAACCTAAGAAAGCTACGGATTTCAGCTGAGGCCAAGACGCAGTGGCCAAAAGAGAAGAAGGACTGATTGCAGCTGTAGGATGTTTCTACTACTACAGCCGCAGAATACAGTAATCATACATCATACAAGCAAGTGTCAACGGTAGAAGGTATATGGATTACATGCCATACGACTATAAGGCGACACTGTTAGATATAGATTAGCTAGAGTGCATTAGCTGTTTGTTTGTTTGTTTGTTTGTTAACGTTTGTTGGTTGGTTCTTGGTTGGGTCATCTGTTCCTTTGTTCATTCGATCATCCATCCATTCGATCGCTCATTTGTTCCTCCGTTTATTCATTCATTTGTTCATTATTTGATCATTAAGTTTTTTTCGTTCATTTGTTCATTCGTTCATAGATTTGTTCCTTTGATCATTCATTTGTTCGTGCATTCATTAGTTTATTTGTTTATTCACTCATCTGTTTGTTCATTCATTCATTCATTCATTCATTCATTCATTCATTCATTCATTCATTCATTCATTCATTCATTCATTCATTCATTCATTGATTCATTCATTCATTCATTCATTCATTCGCTCACTCATGCGTTTGTTCAGTTGTCCATTCATTCATTTGATCATCTGTCTGCTTATCTGTTTGTGTATCTGCAGCATATCTCCTGAATAGAGGAGGGTAGAATAACAAAATTCGTCACATTTATTCATATTATGGCTAGCCAGAGAAAGTTCAGTTTCAGGTCATATGGTAAAATACAGGGTCACCGGATGCATACATGTATGCGCAAGTTTAACCACGACTCTGGTATGCAAGGAAATTGATCATCTGTCTGCTTATCTGTATGCGTATCTGCAGCATATCTTCTGAATAGAGGAGGGTAGAATAACAAAATTCGTCACATTTATTCATATTATGGCTAACCAGAGAAAGTTCAGTTTCAGGTCATATGGTAAAATATAGGGTCACCGGATGCATACAGGTATACGCAAGTTTAACCACGACTCTGGTATGTAAGGAAATAGAATCAAACAATTTGGCACACCCATTAATTGTAAGACTACCCAGGATTGCTTGAGGTTGAGATCAAGAGGCAAAATATCTTGGTCACAGGTTACTAAGTGCAATTTCAAAACCGAGCATAAACACGTGAGTGCTGTCTACTTGTGATGCGATTCCATATGTACAATCGGCCAGCCTGTGACAAGGGAAAGAATATTTGGCATTGCAAATCTGCCACTCTTTTGTATGGTTTGTGTACCAGTTTCCGACAGGATTTGGACAGTTTTGGCGACCGCATATGAATGTAAAGCTTTTGTCAAGAAATGGCTTCTATTTAGTAATAAGCAAGTGTTCAGTGAAATAATACATACATTGCAATTGTTTAACTCCTATAAATAAATTTACAATGTGTATTATATAATATAACCCAATATTGGTTTTGAAAGTGTTGTTGTGTACTTAGGTACCAGTTTCTAAGAGAACTGCAAATTTGTTATTTATATAGTGGCATGATGGTTATATGGCATTACTGTCTGTAGTATGACGACAGGAGAGTCTGTTAGCAAAATAATGATACAAACGTAGCTAAAAATTTAGCACAACTAAATTTATTGTATTAAATCTACACCTGATCAAGTTCCATTTTTTTTCATGCCCATTGACAGCAGAAACGGCATTTTCAAAATCACAATCCTGTATCCTTGGTTTAAACAGAATTGTATTTTGTTCAATGGGAGCACAGTAAGACATAAGTCTTATACATGTGTCTCCCATACATACAAATACAATACATTAATAAATACATCAAGATGTATCCTTGCTTTCTAAAATCTGGTGTTTAAGATAAAAATAAGGATTATTTTGCATTCCATTAAATGTTAAAATTATTTTAGTTATTACTTTATATAGAATCTATGGCCGTGTTTGAATTGTGCATGAGCATTAAAAAATCAATTTTGATCAGTGAACAATATCAGCACTCATGTCCCTTCTGTACATCCGGAAAAAAGAATTATTGTTATGTTGTTGAAATCAAAATAGTGTGTTTGACAACAACTGGCAGATGTCATCTAACACAAAAACTGGACCAGTTTGTTTAACTTTTTACCAGTTATCAACATTTTTATGGACACTGAAAAAAGTAATAGTGAAAAGACTTTTTTCAGACGCCAAATAAAAAGTTAGGTAAGAAAATTATTTATTTCTGCTGCATTTTGATAAAAAAAATCTTCAAACATTGTGCAAACAAGATGTATCTATTGACATAAATATGTTTTGACGATTTCTCCAAAGCAACGAGTGTGGGAAAATGCAAGAAGGGCTAATTGTCAGAAATAGAACCATGATAGAAACAGGTACCCTGACCGTAGAACGATCTGTTGTTAGCACATGGGGTACTATATAATGGCCTTGTATTTTATTATTCGAAGCCTAATCAAACTCGATGTAATGTTCCTTGTATACGTACACTGTGCTGCTCGGTGGTGAGTGTAGACCCATATTTGCTCTAAGCGTTGTTAGGTCTGTGTTATTGTGGGATCTATAATACGCATCAAGCTTCCTTCTATTTTTTTTTTTTGATGCACATAAGCATAGGGCCTACATTGCGTAAATATCAAGTACATTTGGACGTATTCCTTCCACCACGATTATCATTGCGTATTAATGTGTCAAACCCCCATCAACATTCACATATTTCTATTCCGTATCACTTTTTCCGCATTGCCTACTAAATCAATCCTGCATATCCATTGTTCACCAGTCATCTCCAAACTAGTATTTGACGGTCTTCATTTTGCCGTGAGATAAGCTCCATACAGAATGTAGCATTTTGTAATCAATCAGGTGTTATACTTATGACCATATCATCACTTCGTTTTATGGCACAACTGGGATGTGTATTTGATCATGTCCTTTAGGTGACTCTGCTACATTGATGTGATTTAAGATGTTTGACGTTAGAGAACTTTGATAATTTCTATATGTAGAGTGATTTATTTTTATTTATATTAATTTTGTTCTCACGTGTGCCACCTTGACATTGTCCTTATTACAATACTCCAATATTCTAAACAAACGTTACTCACACTACCGTACAGCTCGCTCTGGTCTAACATTGTCCACACTATCGTGCCTGTGGTACTACGCTAACATTGCCCTCACTAGCGTCCTCCCTTAGTACATGCTAACATTGGCTTCATAACCATACCCCTGGTTTCACAAGAACATTTTCTCATTGTCATACCTATTTTGTAATGTACTATGCCCTAATTACCGTACAGTTCTTCATTACATTGCAGTCGTGTTCACTACTGCATCCCTGATTCAAAGCTATCATTGCATCCAATTCTATAAAACTTGTCCAATACTAACCTTGCCTTGACTAACATACCCTGTGTTACAGGCTATGTCACCTCACTACTGCAACCGTAATACACTGTAATTTTGCCATCAACAGTATACGGCTTGATCCACAGTAACTTGGCGCTCCCTACAATACCACTTGATCTACACTAACGTTCTCTGCCCATTACTTGATGATAACTTTTCAATCACTAGTGTACGCCCTGTTCCAAGCTAACCTCGCATCACTACATTACCATTTATCTCTCGCCCGCATTGCCCTCATGTAAGGATAAACGGAGGATATGGTGCCCTTGCAGAGATTGCTATGAAGTAATAATGCAATTATGACGTAAGTAACTGGAAGTCTAGGGATTGTAGAACACAGATTATCCTTATCCAATCGGATAAATGAAGAGATTTGGTTCAGATGAACGCCAACTACTCATTTCAAGTGTGTAAATGATCCGCCACGTAGTTGACGAGTAACTCTTTATGCAAAGGCTTTTTTAGTTTAATGGCTCGAATTGAAGTAAATGCTAAAGTAGAAATAAGTTATCAACATAAGTCTCCAATTCCTACGGTGGATATCCAAAATGGTATTTGCTGTAGAATTGAGTTCTTGATGGTTTGTATGTAAGTTAATATGGATTCTTTGATTGTGATCGTATTGACAGTTGACAAAGAGGAGAATACTGGAATGATTGAATGTATGGCTTGGCAAAGGGAAACTCTTATGGGCAAACAACTAACTGGGGTACCGTAACCTAGATTCGTCAGAGCATGAATGTACAACCGGGTGTGGCAGTTAACTTGTATTGGTTCAGTAGTTTTGGGTTCCAACCAATTTTACGAATTCAATTTCGAAATATTGGATGAATATTGATCAGAAATCAAAACCAGAATATTTCTAATGAATAATTTAGGCTATGAAACATACCTCTGATAGTGGCTCTCGTCTGTTGAAGATTCCACGAAATCTGGTGGATGATGATACTTTGAGCATACGCCAGGAAAGATTCACCACATTGAATTCAAATTTAAATTTATCATTAGTAACAATTTGTTATCTCAGATATGTGGACAATTCCTGGCATATTTTCATACCTTGACTCCCTCGTGGAATCACTGCTAGTGTACTTATTATTTTGGCTCCTAACACTGTGGAACCATGGGAAATGAAATTAAGGTGTGTGTGTGTGTGTGTGTGTGTGTGTGTGTGTGCGTGCGTGTGTGCGTGCGTGCGTGCGTGCGTGCGTGCGTGCGTGCGTGCGTGCGTGCGTGCGTGTGTGTGTGATCTGGTAGTAATGACGGATAACCGATCAGTACGATGTTGAAGTTGAATTATATGGTATCAATGTTTGTGTTGAAGTCGGGCGCCCTCGACAATATTGAAATTTCTGATGACTCTAACTTTGAATGCTTTGTGTCATGATGCGATGCTATCCTAAGGAATAATGCCGAGCGCCACGATTAAAATGCTCTTAGATATTATTGAGCGTGCACTTCATCTGCTCGGTACATAGACCCGTCAACGACCATTTATGCTCTGGATACGCAACAAAATATGGAAATTCTTATTTCACCCTAATTGATACCAGTTCCTTTTCGTCATGGCATCAGGACGACTCAATCCTCTTAAATGATTCAATGATGACGAGTAGGACGAGACATCACAATTACACGGAGATCGATGAAGTTATATGTACATTGACTTCTAGAAACGATACATTTTCAAGCGACATTACGCCTCCACCCTGGTTGGAGATCCACAGGTCTGACGATTTATGCTCGTGCTTGTACTTTATCAGATCAGAAGTGAAGTTCTTCCACGAATCTTCCTATTTTGAGCAGTCAGATAAAACAGACTGCCAGAAAACTGGAATAGCCAAAGAATATTCTGTCACATTATGCGCTGTTTTATTATAATAGAACCTAATGTGTGTATTCTAATGCCCGGGGACCGTGTATTCCAATGCACAGGGACCGTGTATTCCAATGCCTAGGGACTGTGCATTCCAATGCCTAGGGGCTGTGTATTCCAATACCTAAGGACTGTGTATTTAAATGATAGTTATATTTCGGGCTAAATTACCAATTATTAATAAAATACTTGGAATGAACGACATGGTGTTTTCCTACAAATGTAAAGGCACGAATACTCATATGACGCAATGCGCCTACTTCGTCTTCGTAATCGACTTGCCTTTGCTGCACGTTCGTATTAGACAAGTTAGTATTACTCGGTAAAGTCATCTATATGTATGTGAATATTGATTAAACTTGTTGATTAACAACGTATATACATGTTACGGTGACAAAATTGAGCATTGCACAAGATAAGATGGGATAGAGGAGAGGGGTGGGGAGATGACGTCACACTGACTACAGTACCACTTGTTTCAGACTACCTTTCCTCATGCTTCCTTACTCTTCTCCCTCGCTAACATTTCACTATTACATCACTACTTCCACTCTAACATTATCATCACGATGAGGTCACCTGTGGTCCTTTATTGCTCATTATTCGGCCAATCTATGTTGCTATACAATGCAGGGTTGCACACACGCACGCACACACATACACGCACGCACACACAAACACTATTACTTTTCTTTTATAGGATGAAACCTTGGACAGCTTAGTCCTTATAGATAGACTATATTCGAGTCCCGCCGTAGTAGGGAGTATTCATACCTGTTCAGTTCATTATTCATGAGAAGATTAACATGCTAATGATGTTGGTTAGCCAAAGGACCAGTTTAGCAGATATATGCTGGAATAATGATTAACATGCGCGGTTGTTATCAAAATGTTGCCATGGATATATTGGTTCATTAATATTTACCTCTATCATATCCAATCTACCACTATCAGATGACGGATCGAATGACCACCTATATAGCAATAACGCCACCCCATAGCTACCCCTACCCCCACCCCACCGCCCACAACTCACCTGCACCCAGACTTCATTGCAACCTTGAGCCGCACACAACCTAGATTTAAACACTTAATCCAGTCATCACACCATTCCCCCAGCTATTAACTGTGAGTTCATTGACATAGCTAGCGATAATCTCAGAGATAGAGCAACGATTGTGACATAAGAGCTGTGTAGTAAGTTCATTGTTACTGTCTTAATTATGCATTTATTCTAGCTTCTGAAAGAGGTTTGATATCTTATCACATCTAGTCTGCCGATGTTGGATTGCTTCCACATGTGTGGGCGGTGTCATATGTTGTTTCATTGCATGTCTAGTACGAAATATTTGCATTCTCGCTCAGATTGTTTATGTTGATGTAATGTAAGAGTCAGTCAACCCTGTGGTGTGATGTAAGAGGCAGTAAACCCTGTGGGAAATCAATGTCCTTGGTAGGTGAAAAGCGCCTCCCATCACTGAAAGCATATTTTGGAATTCATATTATATCATCACCTCGCATGTTTTGCATTCAGATCTTTCTTATAAATACGCTTTGGGGAGAGAGAATTTAGCGCAAAACTAATCTATTAAGATCTGTCCTAGGGTTGTATTGTTTGTATGCGCCCGGTATCATGTGACTGCGTGATCAATATTGTGCAAGTTGCATTCATTAAGTTGAAGTGTTCTGAATTACATGAATCTGCTATACACGACTATGGTAACACATCATATTGGCATGTATAAGATAATCTGTTATCCTATGATGCATTAGTGACATTATAGATATTTTCATATTTCCTCATCTTATTGTTATACAGGTTGCAATGTTTTTATATTAGTTCCTGATATCTCTAAGACAAATCTGGTCTGTGAGGACTTGGATATTTCAAACGCAGTTCTATGTATTGTGACATATGCTCACCACCCCCACCCCTCCCCACCTCACCCACCCCATCCTACCGACCCATGCTACACTGTCATAGCATACGTGCACTCATTCTAGCAAGCAAGCATTTGCTAGTAGTTATGTAACCTCGGTCAAGCTTCTTATATAAGTAATCACATGGTGGATTAAACACATCGTAAGCAATCACGTGCCATCACACAATCCTTCACGGGGCTGGGGTGGGTGGGGGTGGGGAAGGCTTGAAAACATAGTGCATTCATACATCGTTCATGTGGTGTATCTTCAATGGCCCTCTTGTCGCGGTTATACAATGTCGTGACAGCCCTATAGATGATTCTCTATGAGGTATGTGTTTAATGAGATTCTCCCACTGCAGATCCATCCGTTATCTGTATTGGTGGCTAATGTTTAGGGTTGTTCTTGCCGGTAGTGTTCATGAAGCACAGTTGCCGTGCTCCAGCAACACGACAAAAGTGAGGTTTGCGTAATCTATCAAGTGAGGAAAATCATGAATGCTTGACTCATGAGGATAGTGGAATTGCCATCTTGTGTCTGAAAAGTACAGCTCTATTGACAATTGGCTTGCACTAGAAGATCACCTACATGGCCTTTGTAACCACTCTTTAATGAAATACGTGGTCAATAAACCTCTGTATGTAAATAGACATTCTTACTGGTTGTGCATTTAATGTTATCTATTAGAAGTGAATTGTATTTAAAGATGAAATTATGAAATCTAGTGGAGAATTTGTTGTATCAGTCTGAACAAGATCTGGATCGAATCTCAATTACATAACATGCTATTAAGAGTATTAAATTAGAGTGCGCTTAGGGTTTTTAAATGTTTAAAGTAGAATTATGTTATCTATTGATGTTATATGCCAATTTTAAGTGGATTTTCTCTTTCTCTTTCAGTAAATAAAGAATCAAATGCGGGTATTCGATCCATAGGCACTATTTCTATTTTTGTGTGAATAAAGCTCTCTTAGTTTTTTCAAAATATGAAAGGATGGGGAATGTAACCTCATTGGTACCTCTTCATCTCATACATTATAAACTAAGATTGTTATGTCAGTGGCAATTATGACATTTTGGTTGAATGAAAGTTTTAATAACACCGCCAATCAACACTCAACAAGTTGCTAATGCCATCTAGTAGTCATTTTGTATTCTTCACACAATTTACGTCAGTAGATTCTCCATCTCAACTCACATGCCGATCCCACACCCACATCATCCCCCACCTCACCTTGCCATACCACACGGCACCCATCCCCACCTCAAGCCACCTCACCCAACAGTACACCGACTAATAAACAACTAGAGAAAATACATTAGAGTGGTGCTAGATGGAGAAATCCTGTTTTAGCTATGCCCCGCCCATCTCTAGCTAAGATCTGCCCATGCTTTGTCCATCTTGGGATTGATTGAACCCTGAACTCCCCGAATCTCGATTTCCAGAAAACTATGCAGGTAAGCTGTTGAATATTTTGAAACTAATTTTACTAGGTATTGTTGCTGCCTATGGCAGCAAGAGGGTCCAGTTAAATTAGTTTCAAAATATTCAACAGAATGTTGATTAAATAGTAAAGACACGCAATTTGTACAATTTGGCGGACTATTTTGTTTGTGACGCACACGACATGATAAAACTGATTATGATGTCAGCCTACATGTGATGTAGTTGATTATGACGTCATATGATTGACTGAGGAACTTGATTCCTTAATTGACTGAAAGTTGTTGCTATCTATCATTATAGCTACTTGCAGGCCACTTGGTATCAATATAATCGATGTGTTATTGATAGCTTTCTATCTAGTTACCCGGAATGGCATTTTCCAGTATATATCAGAGATATGTATTATAAAATACAAGGTGGATGGAACGTTCAGAGGATTTAACCGGAATATGTGACACAAAAAATAAATATAAACATTATCAGGTCGGTGTGTTTACAACGCACCTTCTTTGCCACGCATATTTTCAGATTAGCGGCGTACGCATGTGAGTGTGTGCGAGTACGTGTGCATGCACGTGTGCACGCGCGTGTGTGCATGTTTTGGCGTGGGTGTGGGAGGGTGGGGGTTAGTTTACATTATCGATGATAATATGTAAAAGGTTTCCGAACTTAATCTTCTTTTCTGTTGAAATTATAACCTCTATTAGAAAGTAACATGTAACCTTTAATTTCGTAATTGTTGTTCCGTGTTCAGACAATGGCTCGAGAAGGCGATAGCAATATACGATGCGTTCTTCTTTATATCACCTGATTGGGACAATATATTGCTATATTGTCCAACAGGAAATGGAGGTAATAGTTAATTTACCCATCCTACAATAACTCATGAAATTAGGTTATCTTAATTTAGTTGGTGACGAGATGTTGTTTATATGATAAGGTGTCAGCATGTGGGTGTCTTCCCCACTTTACATCCGTCTTCTGATATAGACTGTCTGACTAGAAGTCAGAAACAAGACATAAATAGAAATAGTGTTTCAATTCAACGCTTGCAGACTATCAGTCTATACATATTTGATGTCCAATGGCCGATGGTAGATATAGCATTCTGTTTTACCAGTTTAGTCCATGTAGAGTATCGTGTTATAGGGCATAGTATCTTTACTAAAGATGGTCGTTATTAATGATTTATATTTTCGTAAGTTAGCAATAGATACATATTCAATGTACGTCAATAAATGACTTTAATGCCAACAGCGTGTCATTGAATTCAGAGGTGACCCCAAGAGCGTCAAGCATTATTGATAGGATTTATACACAACACATCTGCCTGAGTCTAATCCTCTCAAGATGGTACTGCTCATCAGTATACGGGGTAGCATGCAGGGATAGCATGCAGTGCTATCGGTGTGTGGACAGTTTCTGATGAACCGGCCAGTTATTGACTATCACGTTTGACACAAACGGGTTCTAAACCAAGACTAATGCCATTTTACGCATAAAGGCAAAATATGATAGCATGATAACACGCCATTAGGAGTATATTCACAGCGTGGGTTTACTTAATCCAAGCAGGGCCGATGTGAGATGTGATTTGAGAGCCTTCCTCAATCATTGAACATTAACTGCTGAACAGCTGCAAATTATAAAATACTAAACAAGCCTTTCCTCCCATAGGTCATCAGAGTCCACGTTGACAAGAAGAATTAAAATGATTTCATGCAATAAGTACGCAATTAATAAAAGTGAATATGTAAAAAAAATAACCTTTTAAAATAACATGTCTGAAGCAGTCATGTTTAAGTACATAAGAGCAGTCAGATCGTGGGCTACTGAAGTGTCATTAAATGGTGACAAATTCGTTGAAATGTCAGGGCAAAAGATAAGAAATCCAATGAATGCAGTCTATGAGATAATGTAGTCCACTTATCTCAAACAAGTCTGAACCGATTTTTGACCATAGACGCGATGGTATTATCTGAGGAATAAGAGTTTCTTTGGGATTGCTATATTGTTTTTCATTACACACTCAACATTTCGAAACTGAATCCTTAATGTCTTTCCACATTCCCGACCAGAATATAACATCACACGAGTGACTCTTACAGAATGTCCTACCGAGATGTGATGAATTTACATTCGCGATCATTGTTGGAGATAGCGATGGTCGAATAACGATTTTCTGTCCTTTAAAAATGATCCCTTCGTTTACTGAAAGTTCATTTCTGTTACTCCAGTAAGAAAGTATACACCAGGCACCAGGTCACGTGATTCAGGCCATCCATGAACGATCATTGTTCTCAGCACCTGGAGCGTTAAATCAGCTGTAGTTTCCTGTTCGATTTCATGTAGTCTCGCGTTGGATGCTGATATAACTAAGCGAATTTCTGTGTCTATATTGTCAGAGTAGTCATCTGTCTGAAATGCACGACTGATAGTATTTGCTATTATAAGTTCTTTACCTGGTTTGTGTATTAGCCCCCCCCCCTCCCCCCCCCCCCCCCCCCCCGCTATATTTAAGTCATATTTCTGTAGTTTAAATAATATCGCTGGAAGACGCGTTGGTGCTTGTAGTAAAGGCTTCCTGAATCGATCCTAATGGATTATGATCCGTTTCGATGATGAATGTATTTCCGTATAAATACTGATGAAATTGCTCACAACCGAAGAGAATGGCTAACATCTCTTTTTCTCTCAGCGCATACTCTGTTTTTCATTACACACTGTACATTTGGATACTGAATCCTAAATCTTTACACATTCACGGCCAGAGTATAACATCACACGAATGACTCTTATAGAGTGTCATATCGAGATGTGATGAATGTACATTCGCATCTTCTGCATTTTTGTTATGGCGCGAAAGGCATATGCTACAGGTTGTCATTATTGTAATATTGACCTTTCGAACATGCTTCTACTGAAAGTGTAGTTTCTTTATTCGCGTCAAAATATCTTAGAACCGGGGAGTAGATGCTAAAGTTTTTAGTTTTTCTAAGCTGTTTTTGCGGTTCATCACAGCGCTACACATCTTCCCTTTCTAATAGCACATGTAATGGAGCTGTGCTCTCAGAAAGGTCCTGTATGAACTTTGCTACGTATGTTGACATACTCAGAAATCGTTGTAATGCTTGTTTGTCATCTGACACTGGCATACTCACCACAGCTTGTACATTTTCTGAATGTTGTTTAGGACCTGAACTTGAAAGTGTGTGTCACACATACTTTATCTCGTTTAGAGCTATATTATATTTTGTTTTATTTAGTCGTTTACAGCTATTTTGCATCTTGTTTTATTTAGACTCACGTTTTTCTCATGGCATCTGTCAATTGCTGCTCGAAGGTGACGATCGTGTTCTTGACTCATCCCAGATATGAAGATCATCTACGATTACTTCCATACCTTCTAGATCACCACATTTGTGTTTCATTATGCTCTGTCAAGAGCTGCTCGAAGGTGGTGATCGTGCTCTTCACTTGTCTCACCCCTGAAAAGAAGATCATCTGCGAATACAGATCACCAAATTATTGTTGCATTAGGCTCTTAAAAATTTCTGGAGCCGAATTTATACCGAAGGGAAGCCGATGGTTGGAATACCTTCCAAATGGTGAAGTGAAAGTGCATGTCTGACTAGATTTGTGCATTGAGGATACTGAAGAATTTTGCATTTGACTTCTTCGGATATTTTCATCGGATGGTGCTCACACTCATCGACGCATTCTATTACTCCAGAATCTTCCATTCTTTCAGGGCCGTGTTTCATGCGCGATTTCAATGCAATCGATATCTTACGATCTGGTGCAATCACCATAGGAATATTCCGATCAATTTCTATTCAATATTGTACTGGTAATTTTCTTAATACTGAAAATAAATCTTGGGAGCTAGACAATATATTATCAGTTGTGTTAACTGTACATAGTTTCTTGACTAAATTAAGCTGTTAATTACTCGAATCAAGTCCAATAACGGAAACTGATCTTGTGTCCGCGACAATGAACTCAACTGCATAGTAATGAATACGATTTTCACAGCAAGAGTACGTTTACCAAGTGTCTCGATTGTGTGTCCGGAATATGATACTAAACATGTGTTACATTTTTCAAGATCATGTATTAGTGATGTGATTGTAATGATTAATATTCAAAACATTTGTTTGGGAAACTGTGTCTATTTTAGGATCAAATGTTGCCATTAACATGTACAATCTTTAAATCATGCTACCGCACCCTTTTCTACAGTTCAAATGAATAATTCACTGAATTCATCTTCCATCAGTGTATGTACGGGTCTGGTGAATTGACAACATTGTCTACACATGAAATGATTTTATTTGTGACAGTGGTAGCAAGTTTATTCGTACGCCTGGAATTTTCCAAATTTGTGTCTACATAGGCAATTCACCTTTCCAGAGTACCCACATATCATATGACGTCATAATGAACTGCGTGATGTTTACACTGACATCATAATGAATGACATCATGAATGACGTCGTTAAGTACGTCACGAACGCATATTTGAAGACGGTCTATGCGTGTTTGTACAAATTGTTTGCCTTTACTATTTAATAAACGTTCTGTTGAATATTTTGAAACTAATTTGACTGGGCGCTGTTGCTGCCATAGGCGGCAACAGCACCCAATCAATTTTTTTTTTTTAAATTTCAACAGCTTCCCTGTAGAGTTTTCAGGAAATTGATAGCTAGGGAATTTGGGGATCGACCAATCCCAACACGGCGAGGTGTGGGTCGAGCTTAGCTAGTGATGGGCGGGGCATAGCTAAAAATGGAAAGGTTTTTTGATGCATGACTAACTCCTGGATTGGTACGCTGTGTGTTGCTTGCTGATTTTGTTTGCTTTTTGTAGGTTAACCTAGGGTTATTGCTGTGCTTATAATAAACCACATTTATTTCTGTCTGTATAGTACTTGGTGTCTTTAACTGAGTTTTGCTTAATTCTGAGGCATGCCACATGTCAATAGATATTTACAGCGTCAAGTCTGGTTCTCGCAACAGACGAAAACGAACGTTATACTCACTTATACCACATGCTAGCTTGTGTAGCGCGGACCGGCCGGACGGATACGGACCGTCCCAGCTCAGCTGGGTACGGGACGACCGTTCTGGGTACGTTACAAACGCGCGCGCCCCCCCCCCCCCACCCCGAGTAGGATAGTACACGTGTATAAAGCCATATGAGCGAGGTTTCTGTAAAACGTCTAATTCCGCGAGATCGCGTCGCGCACATGCGCAAGCTTCAGAGTTTCCCTGACAACACGTGTTAGCGTTGGGAGAGAATGCATATTAAAAGTGTACCGGATTGGTGCACGTAATCCCTTTAAATGCAACTGTTCTCGTCGTTCTTGGAATGAGACGAGGATTCCAAAACTATTTACCTTTTAAAAATCGGGCCAGAAATGCCTGAGTTATCCTAATTTAGCTCATTGAAATTATTTTCAAAATATTACTGGGACGTCGTAAACACGTGTATGTACTAAATGAATGGGGGAAGATGTCTATCACGTGATACTGTCCTCACCCTTTCTAGCTGCACGTTGATTGGCTATAGATCGCCCGCTGATTGGCTGGGCGTCCTGCTTATAACGTCACGAGTAACATAAAAGGAGCGAAAAATCAAGAATCGAGACCACACTTGGGTGAGAGAGAGAACACGTGGCAGGTTGTGTGGCCAGAGCAGTGCAAGACGTGGGCAACTGCTTATGTAGCTCGCGGGTGTACATGCTGGTCCGCCGTTCCCATCCATCACGCCACAAATGCACGATGTGCGGGAGGGCTGGTTAGCTGGGGATCTCAGGGTTGCGCATCCCGTATCGCATCTCTCCGGAAGGTACAAAAACTGGCCTCTAGAGCTGGTGGAACACTGATGTTCCAGTGGGGCCGTGCGACCATTGCCACCAAGATTGAACCACACGGTGTCGTCCCAAATATTTGTGTCACCGGTATGCTTGTCCATACTAATTTAGAGATATGGAATAAAGAATAATTAAACAATGAGAAATTTAATATACTATACAAACAGTTTTATGCGTTTGACAGTAAATGAGCACAGTAATACACAATATAGAACCATCCAGTGTTCTTTCCACATGGTGTCGCCAGTGGTACCCCACAGATCCTTGAATCTGCAGAGGTATCCCCGCAAGTGTGAGTTTCCGCAACGAAATCACTAGATAGTTTACTATAAACTAGTATACCCCTAACACACACACAAAGAAAATAGTGTTGTTGCGAGAGGAAAGTGCCATGCATGGACCTCCGTCACAGGAAAATGCCTTCAATGCCAAAGCCGAGGAAAAAAGCTGGCAAAAAGGGCCACTCTTTTGAAAATCCTTGTGAAGCTACTGCTAAGGTGTTGCACGCTGGTTTACATGAAGATGGGGCGAACGATTTCCGAAGACTTCCCAGGTCACCGCCTTATGTAGTTCCAAAGTTGCTGCATTGGTAGTTGCCACTTTATTTATGCGGGCCTTCTGCTACATCCTAACCTACCAATTGGTTGTTAGTAACGGAAACAAGCTTTGGTCGCAAGTGGCATGGTTTACTACCTAACTTTTAGACACGTTTATCCGGCTCTCCTACGGTTGCCCTACATAGCATCTACCTCCAAGAATAGCATACATACATGTCACAGAACAAAGCACTGAATCAAATAACGATCCGGCTACCCTGCTCCGCAACCACATATAACATCACCAGACGAGTTTCACAATTCACATAAGCAAATTTAAATACTGACATGTCATTATGGTGGGGATGGAGAGATGGATATCCATCACGAGCGTCCTTCCCTTGAGGGGGTGGTGGGCTCTAAGGCCTCACCCAGACACTACAACGAGTTGGATGGAGTGCTACGGGGCTAACATTTGACCTGTCGTTAGGGTTATTTTCCATGATGCCCAGAGATGCAGTTACCACTGGTTCCAAGATATCCATCCATGTAGCAGCGGCGGTACTAGTAGTTGCCAATATTGCTGATGTGGTGGTGATGGGAGCTGATGTGATGATGGCGGTTGTAGTTGGCGTGGCGGTCGCTGTAGTTGTCGTGATGATGGCGGTGAGCTGTACTGTCGGCTGAAGTCGTGGTGCAGGAACGGATACGGCAGGAGACGACATCTTTCGGAACTTAGCGTACTTTAGTAGATGACTAGCAGTAATGTTATGTACGGTATAGATATCCTGTGTGTGGGCAATCCGATTCTTTCCCGCGTATGGACGTTCCGGCATGGTTCCCTCCTGATTGCAGTGTCAGAAAGGTGAGGAGGCGGATACTGAATAACATGGGTCAGAGTTACGCTGATTGTTACAGGCTGTGATGGTCCCTGTCCTTCATCTATAGTAAGTTCCGGTGGAGATGGAGACTGTGGATAACTGGAAATGTCTATCTCCGCTGGTGTCATAATCACCACTGAGATTGGCTGACTAGCTACTACTGTCTGTGATTCTACGGTGGCGGGTGTGGTAACCGTAGTTGACTGGATAGTAACTGATGCGGGAGCTGCTGTACTGGATTCTCGGGAGATTTATGCTTCCTACTTTGCTTCAGGACTGGTGTGGATGAAGTGATAGGTACCGGCGTAACACTTCCAGATGTGACTGTGGGCAGAATTTCACGTCTGGCTGTCGGTAAGTTACTTGCTGTAGCTGCGGGAAGACGATGTCCAACGGGATATCTACGCATGGTGTTTTTCGTGCAGGCCATTTTCTCGGTTGGGAGAACCTTGACCGGGAGCCGAGATTCGAACCGAGTGGCTAGAACGGCACGATCCTCATTCTCCTCCCCAGGAACTAACGTCACTTCCAACACACGATGATGATGACGGAGCGCGTGAGTGATCCCGTAGCGAGTAGCGGTGTAGAGGTACTGGCACATCATACAGAAGGCTGACTGGAAGAGATGGTCCTTATTACTATGAAGGGTGTGGTCGGATTTCCTAGTGAAAGTTCTGGTACATGGGTCTCTGCTAGTCAACAATGAGTTACACGGGAACCCTGTTGGAACTGGCACCGATTCTTCAGAGGAGGAATCCGACAACACGATATCTTCAAGAAGTGACAACTCGTTCCCGCATGCTGTTAGTTGCAGGAACTTTATTCAAAACCTAATGCCCTATCTCTTCATGGTTTATAACTTTCCAGGCCAAATATAATAAAATAATATTAAGAAAAACAGCAGAATTTAGTTTGCGACACGAAAGAAGCCTAATGCTATGTTTTTCCCTGGTGTCGAGTTTTGACGGGAAGACAACGTTTCAGAGCGCGCTTCCTCCTTTTATATTATTTGGTGACGTCACAGGCGGCCACACCTAAAAAGTTTTACAGGTGATTCGGTCATTCTTATGTGAATATTTCCTTGCTTTCCGGCCTGGACGTGATAGGATTAATTCCTCCCATATACGGGGAGTACTTGTAACTATAGGAAGAACGGCTCGTTAAACTTTGTCCTTGCGACACCTCACCTTTTAATTAGCATACGGCGGTTTTCCAGGTTGGATGCTTATAAACTTGGCTATTCGAATTTTAGGCTGGAGCGCCTGATGGGGTGTGTGGGAGCCAAGTGACGTCAGCAGTAATCTCCCGGACTCACCCTCGCCACTCGTCCATCACGCTGTGATAGTTGCATCTTTGGGCGGCTCTTTTGTTTAAAGCATTTGATCCAACTCACTGGAAATAGTAGTAAATGTCACGTGACTTTAAAAAGCACCCGGTTGATTGGAAACGTACATGCTGTCCATGGCGATGGCCAAAATGCTGTTGCTGAGATGTAGTCTGTTGCAGAAACGAGAGATAGAAATATATATGTTAGATTAAGATCTTTATAATGTACAGTGTTTGCGCGAGTTATTTAACATGCGTCTTGGTAGGTGTCTGTAATAGGTAGATCTCAGCCCGTGTCGATTATAGACTGGAACACATGGGAGAGAATTTTTGAAATTCTCTGTGTGATTATACTGTCAGGTTGTTTATGCCGCTTTACCGGCCCATGCGCTAATGATTTGTAGCACGGTAGAGCAGTTGTGTCCTTAACCAAAAATGTAACAGTAAATTTGCAAGTAATTTTTATGCATGGTTTAAACAGATCTATTCATGCGGTAGATCAACGTTACTGATTCCGTCAAGACAGCTGTGTTTTCCGAGCGGGAGGGCTGGCTAAGCATTCTCCTCGATGGGTAGAACGAGCTCCGTCCTGGCCTAGACCAAACGCATTTGTACTATTTTAATAATGGCTAAATTACAGTACAACTCGCAAACATGTGTGTCAAATTTTTACAGTTTACAATGCCGCCATTCGGAGATTGTGAATATAGTCAACCTGAGTGTCTGTGTTTCTGTCATGTTGGTGATTTGAATCTGTTATGCGTGACTGGTTCTCTGTGTATGGTACTTGTGCTGTGGTGATGGTAACGCGTTTATGGCCGCTAAGTGCGGGAGGTGGGAGGGAGAGGTGGCGTGAATGTCAACTTTATCGAACCATGAGGGTATTTCACTCCGTAATGGCCAAGCCCGTGGGTGGGACAGAGTTACTTTAGAGCGAAGATGACCTGTCAGATGCTGTCATAACTGTGATCAATCCATTGTCGAATTCAACTTTCCGGTACTCGTGACTGGCGATAATACGGGCATCTTGCTCTCTTAATAATATTGACTGTTATTACGTGTAGATGAAGTATGTATTTTTTTTGGCTGTTTCCATACGACGTCGGGAAAAGGAAAAGGGAGGATCGTTGGACAAACGTTCCTCCCGTGACATGTACTGTAGATGGCTGTAGTGCATTCCTTATATCCATTTGATCAGTTCTCCCATAACTGGATAAGAAGGTGTGTGGGGGAGATTTGTCGGCTGTTGTCTGTTGATGATAATGTTGTTGTTGGGATGTCCGGGCTGCTGTATGATGCCAATGTTATAAGCGAAGTGGGCGCATTCCAGCTTTCCACTCTGGTGAACGCCAAGTCTGTTGTTATTGCGGGAGGTGGGGGTTTGCGGGAGATATTATTTCTCCCGCATCTTGTGCGGGTGGAACTGTTGCGGGAATTTTTATGTCTCTATCGGGAATTAATTAGTACCGGTAGGTGCTGCTAAATGCTGCTGTTGCCGATGTTGAATGTCTCTGTTATGCTGAGTATAACCGAGTAGGTATGTGATGTACGCGCAATGACGATTTGACGTATCCAGCCTTGAGGGCAGCTGTGCTCTGTAAGTGATGACGTTCTGTCCGTTGTGTGATGTCCTGACTGCTCACGGGGGAGTATGCTAGGCCAAATGGAGGGGGTGGCCTTTGGAGAGGGGGATATGGTCATCTCCCCTTACACGACAGTTGGTGTCCTGTCGTAGTTTTCAGACACCGGGAAAATTCGAGCCGAGAGTCTGCTGAACAGCCTGCTTCCCTGCCCACCGCGGGGGGGGGGGGGGTAATGTTGGTCGGTGCGTTGCGGAATGCCACCTCCTCTGTTGCAGCAGTCTCTCTCATATCTGAAGATTGATGGTCAACAGACGACGAGTGGAGTGTGAAGTGGACTGGGCCGGTGATGTCCGAACTTGGTGTATAGATTAGGGACGCCAGTTGGATTTGGGGTGGGGGTGCGGCGATGGATATGGATGGCACTTGGTTGGGAATTGGGCTAGCGTTTTCTGGAAGTGGTCGGGTACACCTTATTGTACGGTTCTGCGGTTCTAGACATGCCAAGGCTTCATCCAGCCTCTTCACTTCCATGCTATTCACCATATGTTCCACCCCACATGAAGCATGGCCTGGGTCAGCATCAGCTTCCGCTTGCGGTAGCTCTATGATGGGGGGGGGGGCATAGCATGACCTGGCTGGGCATGGGAAGAGATTGGATGACCAACTTTTCCATCCGGTCCCTTGGACAAAACAAACACAAAGTTCTTCAGATACGACTTCCCAGATCGAGTAGACTCACGCTGAGGAGGGAGAGCGCGAGTACGTATCTCATCATCGTCGTCAGCGTTAGCTGCTTGTTCACCCACATTCTGGTTTGGTAGAAGTGGGACTGAACCGGGTACCGCGGTACTCTGCGCTAATGGTGGGAATGCTAATTTCCATAGAAATATCTGTCTGGGTACCGGTGTCACAAGAAACTCCCAGTCCGACCTCTGGTGATGGGTCATCTCTGACACAAGGTTTAAGCCAATCGAAGTGGATGACTGAGGTCAGGCTATCCGAAGCACGGATATGGTAGGTGACGTCCGACGTCTTACCTACTACCACATAGGGGACTTTCCACTGGTAACTCAGTTTATTTGGCACGTTTTCAGATCGCTGTGAATCGTGTACCCAAACCATCCTTCCTGCTTCATACGGATCTCCATGCACTCTCCGGTCGTGCCACTTATTTTGTCACCGTGTGTGCAGTAGACAATGTTTCTCTCACCCACTCGTGGGCTTGTTCTATCCTCTGCTGCAAGAGTTCAACATAGAGAGATGGTGAATTTTTCTCTCCTGCTATCCGAGGCATGGCCAGATCCAGGGGTAAGGCTAATTCATGGCCTAACATTAACCGAGCAGGGGTGTAGCCCATGCTGGAATGTACTGAAGTGCAGTAAGCCATGAGCACGTATGGGAGCCGTAGGTCCCAATCTCTACAATCAAGGCATGTTTCCTTAGTAAGCATCTCCGTGAGAGTTCTGTTGAATCTCTCTACCATCCCGTCACTCCGAGGGTGGTATGGAGTCATCCTTGTTTTGACGATATGGAATAATTTGCAGAGCTCTGATATGAGCCGGCTCTCAAAATTACTTCCTTGATCGGAGTGCAACTCATAAGGCATACCAAAACGGCAGAACACATTGCTTGCCAAGACCTCCGCTACGGTGGATGCCCCTTGGTCTGGCAAAGCAAATGCTTCTACCCACTTCGCAAAATAATCTTGTGATATGCGTCTTTGGCATGGGATACATTTGGCAACCCATGCCTTGACACTATCGCGAATCCCAATCCAGTGAAATCTCAATTTGATATGGGCAACAGTTTTTCACGGCCAGATGCCCGGCGTTATCATGCAGTTGTTTTAATATAAGTTCACGATAACTTTCCAGGACTACCAGACGGTCATTAATATATAGAACGTTATTTATTCATCGACATTCCTCAAACCGTTGGTAATAATATTTTGCCGTGGTAGAAAGTGGTGTTACCGATTCCTTAGGAGGACGTACACCCTCCTGGATCCGCGCGTATATATTTCATGTCTGCACGTCTGTTGTTTGGTGATGTGCGATTTTCTCTGGATTCCACTCTGCACACCTCAATTCAGGGAACTCCGGAGATGGCCGTGTTGACTGTGTCACGGTGGAGGCCTCTTCGTGTTCAGCTTCCGCGCCGTTTCTACTAAGGGCATTGGCATTTCCATGCAATTTACCGGGATGGTGAACAACGTTGAAGTTATAGGCATGCAGGGATTCCTGCCACCTAGCTACCTGGCCCTCCGGATTTTTCAAATTCCTGAGCTATCGTAGTGAGGCATGGTCTGTACGGAGTGTAAAAGGGTGCCCGTACAGAAAGTGTTTATAATACTTGACGAAATGTACCGCCGCTAATAGTTCTCGCGTGGTGGTTGCGTATCTTCTCTCCATTTTATGTGAACCATAACCCAATACCTGCTCCATTCCATCTTCAGTGACCTGAGATAGAACTGCGCCGATAGCGTAAGCTGACTCATCAGTGTCTAAGATGAAATCGAGGTTTGGATTAGGGGGAGCAAGGATCAGGGCCGTCGTCAAGAGTTCCTTCAGTGCCCTGAAGGAGCCTTCACACTCACTCGTCCACTCAATTGGTCGATCTTTCTCGGTGATCTTGTGGAGGGGCGAAGCAATCTCGCTGAAATGTCAGATGTAACGGCGATAGTACTGGCATAGGCCAAGAAAACCTCGTGTCTCCATAACTGAAGAGAGCTGTGGCCACTCTGCTACTGCCTTAGTTTTTGATGGCTGAATAGCCACTCCATCACCGGATATGACCTTCCCAGGAACTCAACGCTCTGTCTAAAGAGATGACATTTCTTAGGTTTGAGTTTTAAATTGGCCGTGTGGAATCTTGATAGCATGGTGTCCAAATTTATTATGGCTTACTCAAACGTGGGTTCGAAGACTATTACAGCATCTATGTAACAAAGACAGATTTCCCATTGCAGGGTGGTTAATACCTGCTCAATGAGTCATTCAAAAGCTCCGAGAGCGTTGCACAAACTGTAGGGCATCTTACGGAATTGGAAAAGGCCATCCCTACAAACGAATGTTGGTCTTTTCCATGTCAGCTTAATCCATGGCTACTTGCCAGTAACCACTAGCTAAGTCACGGGTACAAAACCACTTGGCTCCGGACAAGGAATCCAAGGCCTGATCTATCCGAGGTAACTGATAAGTGTCCTTGATGCTAAGATCATTAAGGCGGTGATACTCAATACAAAACCGCAAGGTTCCGTCCTTTTTTCCTGCTAGTACCATTGGGCTAGCCCATGGAGATGCTGAGGGTTCAATAATACCAGTCTGCAACATGTCCTTCACCTGTTGGTGTGGTTCCACTTCCTTATGAACGGGAAGACGTCGTATCGGTTGTCGTATGGGGCAATTATTGTGTGTGTCGATGGAGTGTCGTACGAGATGAGTCTCTCTGAGATCCATGTCTCCGGAGGAAAAACTATCACAATATTTATGTAGTAATTTCCGAATTTCACGTTTCTGTGATTGCTGTAATCCAACTGTGGCACGTAGATACAAATCATGTAACTGTTCAGGTAAATCATCAGTCATATGCGGTGGTGTGTCAGCAGATGCAGGTGATTTCAATGAGATTATGTACACTAAAAACCTGGTTCCAGAGTGATGGGATCTGCGGTACTATTGAACACTCTAAAAGGTATGTTTTCCTTATTAGTAGTGTCTACTATTATGCAGGGACTTGTGCATTGTGAGGCGATGTGTGTGTTGCTTCCTAACTGTGGTGCGGTGGCCCATAAGATTTGTTTCTGTCCTGGCTCAACTGTGGCTGTACTGGATAATATTACAGCACCCGTGTCATATAATGACGACGCTAGTCCAAGAGGTATTCGTCTGCCGTGTATGTCGAGTTTCTGTTGTTTGCAATCTATGATGGCTTCGCTGGCACTGAGGAAATAAGAGCCAAGTAGGGGAATCGTTATGAATAGAGGCGATGCCAACCCGCTGTATGAATTGCATCACCTCCATGATGACTAAATTGACTACACCAGCTATGGGCACATCAGCTCCCGTAGCCGTCTGTAGGTAAATGTTTGTAGGCTTTAGGGGAGGCTTCTTATGAGGTGGGATGCTCTCATATAAGCGCTTGTTAAATACAGTGATTGAAGCACCAGTGTCAACGGTGGCGCTATTGGAAACGCCACTAAACAGACAGGCACATTTTTATATTAGCTTTGGTGAAGCACAGAAGAAACAGTGATGCGGCCAGGGACGTGTTTTTTCCCTGTTTACGTCGGCGCTTGCGAATCCATGAGGCGGGGCGAACCACTTCTCCTGAGTCGCTGCTGTCTGTGGATGCGGGAGATGATGCTGGATGGGGTGGTGTTCCGCATACCACTAAAGGACACCGCGAATTCAGTGTCTTGGTGGCGGGATGTGGTTCTTGCAAAAACGTTATTTCAGCGGAGGTGCTACAACCTACCACTGCCGTTTTACATAGGAAAGAAGGCTTGTTATGTGCGGAGAAATAGGGGGATGACAATGCTGCGGATAGGGGAGGCAACGTAGGCATTGACATATGTGAAGCCATGCATTTGGGTGTAGGTGTAAACGCTGATTTTGGTGGATGATTGTGGGCCACTGAGCGTTGTTGTATGAAGGCCGCAGTTGAGTGAGCACCGAGGTGGCTCTTTATAATTTGGTGCCCTTGGGAGTTTGATTGCTTCTCTGGTTGCGGTGTGCTGTGGTCAGGAGCAGGCGTGGTAGAAGGAGGTTGGTTAGGACACCGCTCCCTACAATGGCCTGGCTGGCTGCATCCGAAACAGAAGTTTGATAGCGGTGCAGTGCCTGTGGTGTTTGTTGTCCTAAACTGTGTGGTGGCGAGATTGGTGCTAAGTGTTGTGACTAAATTAGTTAGTGTGGAGATCTGTTTATTGATCTCATCTATCCATTTTTTCATGTTGCCGTTGTTATTGTTGCACTGATTCCCGCGCCCGGGGGCCCCATTGTAGCTTCCTCTATGGGCACGCCCCCTTCCTCCAGGCACTTGATTCTGATTGGAATTCTGCATAGCTGGTGGCGGTGATGTCTGTGTGGTTGGTGTTGATGAACTGGGGGGAACATTAGCGGGCGGGGCGATAAGTGCACCCTCTATCTCGTTGATAGGATGGAGTTGGCATCGGCTACACCTTTCCTGCTCCAGAAAGTTTTCTATACAGACCGTGGTTGTCGTTAATTGGGCCAAACTACCGTGGTCGCCGAGAAATAATTTTTCTTTCAGGGCGGGTTCACCACTCAATGCAACGATGAAAGTGTCGAGATGCAGATGGATTATGCCTTCCGTATTGGTGCTCGGATATGCGCGGGTGACTAGCCTCCTGATTCGGCTAGCTAACTCCGGAAGAGTTTCTCCCGCGTGTCATCAGAGATTCTTGAGTTGAAGATGACTAGTTTCTCGGAGAGCTGTGTCGCCAAATCGCTCCATCAATGCTCGTTCCAATTGAGTGTAAGTGGGTGTGTACTCAGTCCCAAGATCCGCAAGAACTTGAAGGGCTTTTCCGGAAAGCTTTGCGGTGAGATATTCACCCATTTGTTGATCGTTCCAGTGGTTAGTCTGACCTATTATCTTGAACTGTATTTGTAGTTGGTCCAGTCATTCTCCCCGCTAAATTCGGGAGGGAGAATGACTCGGCCAAGACCACGGGAAGAATGAAGTGGTTGAAATCCGTGTGGTGGTGGTATCTGCGAGACTGACGAGTGTTCTGAGGCTGGTCGTTGCGCAGGTGGTGGTGGTGGTGGTGGTGTTTCCCGTCGATGCCGATGCCGAGGAGCGAGCACATGCATACTCAAATTCAGTGTTTCCTGCCCTGTTGTAGAACCATAGACTGGCATGGGTCTATGGACGGGAGGCGGGATATTCTTCCCACTGTGAGGACTGATATTCCTCATATGGCGGTGGTGCAGTCGGCTGACAGTTGCGGTGTGTAGCATGACTGATGTCCCGGAAAAAAGGTGGTGCTGATTCCTCCCGATAATGTTGTGGTGTCCCCCCTGAGTATAGCATTGCACTAGAAGAGGGGGGGGGGGTGCGGGGTGCGGGAGGTTGTCTGTAAGGTGGATTGTCACCCGGCCATATGGTCTCCGTAGAGGACACGGGAATGATAGTAGTCTGAAGGATTAATCAGATGCCCGTAATCGGGTCTTTGTCGGGGTCATCCACGATTCGACCCTGATGGTGGTGGCCTGTCGTGGACATCTGATATGGTTCTGAACTCTATTCCCGCCTGTGAGGCATCCCAAAAGGTGCCATCATTGACAGGCGAAAACAGGTTATATTGCGGTGTTGTTGATTCCGCAGAATTTCTGGCATAGTCAGTGAGCATGTGAGCTGAAAATCCATCATGACGCTACCTCTTAATCTTGGGGCCGTGGGTTCAAGCCCCACATCGGGTGCCACTTGTAGCTCGCCGGGTAGTGTCGGGCCATTCCGGTGTATTATGTCGACTCGCTGCGCCACAAGTGCACAGCGAATAATGACGCTGGTTAGCATCCAGTCTCGGGGTGATGGATCGAAAAGTCATGTGCCTCACGTGGGCACTACTCCAAGTGCTAGTTTGGGTGGGGAGTATTATCCTCGTGTGGACCGTCGTTGCTGAATCCTTGCGAGAGGCAAGTGCCTCATGTGGGCCTCCGTCTCAGGAAGGTGTCGCCATTGCTTAAAGCGGGAGAAGAGTAGTAGGCAAAAATTGGCCCACTCTAATATTTCAACCAAAAATACTTGAAAAAAAAAAGACCATACCTAGTGAAATTATGACTATATGGTTGCGTGCTGTTTTACGTGAAATGGGATGAACGATTTCTGAAGGATTCCCACGTCTCTGCCTTATGTAATTCTTAGTATGCTGAATTAGTAGCCGCCGCTTTATTTATGCGGGCCTTCTGCTTTGCTTAACCATCTTTTAGCTTTTAGAAACAAGAACTATTTTTGGCCGCAAATGGCTGGTATCTACCTAGCTATTAAACACGGCTGTTACTGAGAACAGATGCCCCAAGACATCAATACTGAAGACAGCGCTCATACATGTTACTTAATAAGATCTCTGAACTGGATAAGAATCTGGACATCCCACTCTGTAACCACATAAAACGTCACAGGAAACTGGTTACTTTTTTTTACAAAAGCATTTTTAGGCAACCGATCTATCATTATGGTGGGGGTAAGAGAGACGAATACTCACCATAAATGTCCTTCCCGTGAGGGCGTGGCAGATCTAAATATCATGCCCAGACATTTTTATGGAATTCGGTGGGGAAACGCATCTCGCCCGTCACCGGGTCCTATGGAACTAACCGTTAACTTGTTGTTAGGTTTATATACAAGTTGCCCAGTTTTGCACTGTGGTCTGGAGAGTCATCCACCAAAGACCATCACTGTCTCTACATCTGTAGAATCACATATTCAGGCCATAAAGGCCTCACCGCAAGTTCGTGTTCCAAAGTAGATCTTGATACTCGTGAACAATAATTAGAAAGTTCCAAATTGCTCCCACAAGTAGGGAGTTATAAAATTGTTTTAGTGTGGTCGGTTGGATACTACTAGCTACGGGAGAAAAACCGAAAGAAAGCGAGGTAATCTGCATATTGCCTTTCGACAGTAGCTGGTACAGGTCCAACCTGTTCAGCCCCTGGCCGAGTATGCTCTCGATCTCTGGGTCACGTCTCCTTATATACTCCTCAAGACGTCACAGGCGCAAGCTCCAACCAATCATCGGCCGAGCAATAGCCAATCAGCACGTAGCTAATAATAGTGCAGTCGAATGTTCTAGAACATTCTAAAAGTTCTGCGCCCACGTGGTTATGACGTCACGGCAATATTTTGAAGATAATCAAGAAGGGTTTTCTGTGGATAACTCAGCCATTTCTTAACCGATTTTGAAATGGTTTACAGATTTAAAAAGCCCGTCGCATTCTGATCTTGATTAATGCCAGAGTCGGCGGGAACAGGCAATCAAAAAGGATTACAGGGTACCATCTCAGTACACTAAAAGCGTCATCCCATCTTGGTCGTAAACTACATGCTCCATCAAAAATAGCATCTAAGCGTGCGCGTGCACACTATGCGCTTTAACGAACTTAGTCGTTTTTACAACGCGATCTCTCTCATAGGTCTATATACTCTTATGGTTCTACCCAGGTGGGCGTGTTCAGGGAACGAATCCAGGATGGGCGACGCATATCCAGCTTGGCTGGTATGGCCGGTACCCACCCGGTCGATCCAAACTACACTTGCTTCCAATTCCGAAACAGGTTGTCAGGAAAGCTCTGACACGCGCGCATGCGCACCACATGGTCTAACAGACTTAGCCATTTTTAATGAACACCTCTCTCATAGGGCTTATATATGCGTACCATCCTACCCAGGGGGGGGTGCTTGGAGCGAATCGAGAACGGCCGTTCCATACCCAGCTTAGCTGGGACAGCCAGTACCCATCCAGTCGCTCCGTGCTACACCACCACCTCCTCGTTTGACACCCGCGACAAACGATCAACACATCGTGGATTGAACACATGGGAGCACGCTAGGTGGGAATTATCGACTTCCCGAGTAGGCATGTAGCTGAGAGGAGTGACGCGAGAGACGCATGTTTATAAGAAAGAGCACATAGGGTGCTAAAGAGTTTGGGAGGGAGGCATACTTTTAGTTTTGATTTTTGACCTGGAATTATTTTTCCAGGTCTTTTCTTTTTTTGTTTTGTTTTATTGTCATGGTGCATGCTTACTTTTCTTATTTTACCTTACAATGATAGACTAAACAATAGCTCACATGGGTGTTCTCTTGGGTGCAGATAATTAAATTTCTGCAGAGAACACCCAAGCTCCAATGTACCATAATTACACAAGTAGAATATATTACATTATATATACTTATCACAGTATATCACAGGTAATTACATGTGCACCCTGAGTAAATAAAAGGATGCACACATAGATATGTATATTGATTAGTAATAATGTGGCCCGTTATTGCGGATCCACATAGGTAGCTTCCGCTAACCCACAATCCATCCCGTCATTCTGACATGGGAAGAAAAATAATAAGAAAAATAGTAATAATAATAAATGAAAAAGGCTAGTTTATCAGGCAGC
Organism: Chaetoderma sp. LZ-2023a; assembly: GCA_034401795.1. NCBI lineage: Eukaryota > Metazoa > Mollusca > Caudofoveata > Chaetodermatida > Chaetodermatidae > Chaetoderma > Chaetoderma sp. LZ-2023a. The sequence goes on from CM067372.1 coordinate 135,298,159, forward strand.
CCCAGTGTAGCTGAGACTGCATGGTGGTAATAGGACATATTCGCTATGGTGCATTGTGTACTTACGCCACACACGACGTGTTTACAATGCAGGGATCCGCAACGATTATTTATGTGAGACACAGCTACGCAAGAAGGTTGCGAAGCTGTGTAGGATGACCATAGTCAGCCTAGGGACGAGGGTTTCAATTTTTTTTAAAGATATATAATAATAATAATAAGAAAAGTATTTAAAAAATAAATATAATAAAAACATTCCGCTTTCCGCACACCTATTTATAAATCCTGCTGCAACCTCGGCAATAGTGTCCACAAACATCCGCTGTAAAGTTTCCCCAGCAAGTCTGGGTACCCCAACTCGTATGGGATGGACACGGCAGATGGTCCTCCGCTGCCGAAATGTCACTACTATAGTTAGCTGGGTCGCGCCGGGTCACTCTGAAGCGTGTGCTGCACCATATGTGCATGACGAATGATGATGTCGGATAGCTCCCGGTCTCGGGGTTACGGATTCCGAGTGACGCTGCTCTGAGTGAAACAAAGGTGGAACTCAATCGTTCTGGTGGCGCTGTGCGACAATCGACGCTAACATTAAATTGCACAGTATCAGCCCATGAGTTTGTGAGACCGGTATGCCTGTCCATAGCAATTTCGTGATCTATGGACTTACAAGGTTTGATGGGTGACCTAAAGTAATTAAAAGTAACTAAATATATCTAAACAAACCATACAAGTTTGTGTGATACAATGATATTCAAATAATATATAACATAGAGACAGCCTGATGAACCTTTAAAGGTGGGGTCACCGGAGATACCAAACATACTTGCAGAGGTACCCCTGTAAAGGAGGCCCTCGCATACGAGATCACTAATTAACTTAATATAAGCTAGTATACCTCTATGCTGAAAAGGAAAAGAAACTCCTAGTTGTGGCGAGAGGCTTTGTGCCTCGCGCGGGCATCATTTCTGATGCTGTGTCTTTGGGTGAGAAGTAGTAGCCTCACACGGGCCACCGTCACTGGATTCTTGCAAGAGGTAAGTGGCTCGTGCGGGCCTCCGTCACAGGAAAATACTGCCACCGCAGAGGAAGCGGAGGGACGGAGATGGGCATAAAGGACCACCCTCTATTCAATCAAAAGTGCTGCAAAGAAAATACCATCCTAGTGAAACTATAACTAAAAAGTGTTGCGTGCTGTTTTACATGAAGACGAGATGAGCAATTCCCAAAGGATTCCCAATTCACCGTCTTATGTAGTTCCAAGATACTGTATTAGTAGGTGCCCCTTTTATTTATGCGGGCCTTCTTCTATGCCTAACCTACCTTATAGGTTTTAAAGACACGAACTATTTTAGGCCGCAAATGGCGGGAACCGTACCTACCTTTGGATACTGCTGTTAGTTACCGCAGATACCCCAAGGCATCAACACTCAAGAACAGTGTGCGTACATGTTACATTGCAAGACATCCGAGCTCGGTGAGAATCCGGGTGCCTTGCTCCGTAACCACATAAAACATCACAGGACGATGGCTACATTTTCACACAAGCAGATTATTCCAACTGACCTGTCATTATGGTGGGGATTAGAGAGACGAATATCCACCATAAATGTCCTTCCCACAAGGGCGTGGCAGATTCCAACATCTTGCCCAGACATGTGTACATAATTCGGTGGAGATGCGCATCTTGTCCATCACCAAATCCTATGGAGCTATGTTATCGACCTAACATTAGGTTTATATCCAAGTTGACCAAATATGCACTGTGGTGCAGGAGATATATCCTAAGAGGCATAAAGAGAAATAATAATAATGTTTTTGCAGTGCTTCCTACATTGGCAATGACACTAACTAACAAGTATCCGAAGATACAGGGGAGGTGTATGTAACACTGCACCTTGGCCATCACCGCTCAGAAATCTCCAATAGTTTCCCAGGGTCAGATCAGTCGATGGTGCGGATAGGGACATCCAAACAATTAAGAAACCATAAGGCTTAGTGGAACATGAAGAGAGACAATAACTTTATAGATATGAGGCCCTATAGGTATGTTGGCCAATTTAACAAAACTGTGCCGGAGTATGGGGCTAGATTACTGTAACGACCGGAAAAGAGGCATACACTATATGTCTCCTAATGAAGAAATTGTCTCTAATCACATTAAACCTATCCTATTGAGCTAGATAGTAAAGTTTAGCACGGACAGCAGCCTTAGTGAAACATGACGGTGGTGGGAGAAAGTGATGCATATATAAATGTTGCTGTCTAGTATTTCCTAAATGCACTGCAATCCTAATTTTTCTATAAATAAACAAAACATATCAACAGATGACTACTTGCTATATACCTAACCAACCAAATACAGAACGGTGAAGGTATACTATTTGATTAGAACGGTGATAATACAGGTTGACAGACCTAATATGGTGCGTTTAGCAAAACACCTTACAGTAAACAAGGATAAATATAAACAGTGATAAAGAAATTATAAATAGCGGTCCCAAGACCGGGACAGTACCTATTAGTCATCAGTACCTTCACAGTAATAAATTATAATAATTATTGATGATGTAATTAAAGATATCATGTATAGTTACTTGAATACCCAGTAGCCATACCTATATAACGGGCTACTATGTTACTGAAATCGGGACGTCACTAAAACTGTGATGTGAGTCGACACGTTGTCTGGAAGCCGATATGTCTCCGCATGCAGGCAGATGTTCCGCAAGACAGGGTTCCCGCATGTTGTTCCAGGACGGAAGCGGTACGATCTCAGGACAGTGAAACACAGTATAAGTAATGTCTACTGAATAGCTAGTAAGTTCTACACAATAATGCCGTAGATGTAAAAGTTCTCATTATAACAACGTTAAGTTGTAATGTTAAGATAACTCATTAACAGAGAGGGTTATTGATACAGTTGTAATTAAGATGTACTTATTTAAGCGTAATGGTGCAGGGTGCGTCAACTAGCTCTGGTGGCGCACCGAGCAATGTTTACTTGGCTGCAGTCGAAACGTTAAACTATCACACATGACATGCTGTGTGGCGGTTGAATATCCACTTTTTGGCGTGGCTGGCAGATCAGGTGAGTTATCCAATGAGGAACATCGCTGGCTCTGCGTCATGTAGAATTACATAACTGGACCTTAAGGGTCCACCGTTAAACAGTTCCTATACAGGTATTAATTAAACAGGAACATATTACAATATAATGATATAATTGACAGTCCGGTTGCCCGAGAACTGTCGTGGTCCGAGCTGAACTGGAAGTTGAGGTGTACCAAGATGATGCTGAATTCCAGTTATTCAGTCAGGATCCCGTGCTTGGGCAGTTCCTGACTGGTCGCCCCCCACCCCCCACCCCCACCCCGCCGACGACGCTCTTGATTTACTAAAATGCACGGATGTCTGGATGGATAATCATCTTCTTCCCGGCATAGGGACGATCTGGCATAGTCACCTTGCGAACTGTGGGCTCCGTGGGAGTACTGCTGCGTGGATGTATGGATGTGCTGCTCTGCGGTGCGGTGATGCTGGTGACTACTTCCGTAAGGTGGATCTCGTCACCTATTATTAAACTGCATGGAGATATGGATCTATCTGAAATGTTCTGTAACCCCTGTTCAGATATGGTCACTGGTCCGGAATGCGTGTGTCACTCCGTAACAAGTAGCTGTATATAAATACTTGCAGTCCGAGCAGAATGCGTGTTGAAAAAGATGATCACGATTAACATGAAGCGTCAAGTCCGAATTATGGGAGAACACATGCTTACACGGCTGTCCGTTATGCTGTAAAGCTGTACACAAATACTTCTTCCCAGAATGAGCTGGTGCCGAATCCTCTGAGCTGTCAGACAAGGCGAGGTCTTCCGCAAGTGACATCTTATTTCTGCATGATGATGATTGCGCGGAACCGCCTAGCCTACTCTAATTGTCCTACCTCTTTATAACTTTCCTGGCCAAATATAATAGTAATGAAATAATAATTAAAACAGCAGAATTTGGTTTGCGACACGAAAGTAGCCTAATGCGTGTTCTTCCCTTGTGTCGAGTTTGATGGGAAGACGAAGTTTCAGTGCGCGATCTCCTCCTTTTATACTTTTTGGTGATGTCACAGGAGGGCGGATGACCACACCCGAAAGGTCTAGGGTGAGTTGGTCATGCCCAATATGGAAGGTTTTAATTTTAATGTTCCCAGAGTCCGATGAAATATTCCTCCCGTATAAAGGAAGCAAATATAAATATAACAAGGAAGGATTGCCAATTTCGTCTCCACTCAAAGGAACAACAAGTCTCTGATCAACGTGAAAATCCGGAACTACTTATTTTCGTGGAAGCTCACCTTTTAATTAGCGTGAAGCGGTTTTTCAGATTGGATGCTTATAAACTCGCCTGTTTAAATTTCAGGCTGGAGCGCCAGATGGGGGGGGGGTTGTGAGGGTGCATTGACGTCAGTGGCAATTACCCCGACTCACCCCCTCTCACCTCCTCCATCACGCTGTGGTAGATGCGCGTTTGGGTGGTTCTTTTGTCTATAGCTTTTTGATTCAATTTACAGGAAATAGATGTGAAGATCACGTGGTTTCTTGTTGTGAAAACACGTGGTTCATCGGAAACTTAGGCAATATTTATGTAATGGCGGAGTATTGATGCTGCTGATTATCTGTAGTGAGGGTGAAAAACGGAAATATGTTTTCAATTCTGTTCCTTGGAACAGCGTCCCTGTATGCGCATGATCTTTTACTTGCGTCGCTTGTCTTCTGTAATTGGTGTATTCCAGCCCATGTTGATCTGGTGACTGGAATATGTAGGTAAGAGAATATTTGAAATTCTCCATGAGATTATACTGTCGAAGTTTTGATGCCGCTTTACCAGCCCGTGTGTTAATGATTCGTATACACGGTAGAACGATGGTGTTCTTAATCAAAATTAGGACAAAATAGCTGTCTGCAATTATCGTTTGGTTTAAACAGCTCCATGTCTTGCGGAAACTAAGTATACAAATTGCGCTAAGCTGGACTGTGTTTTCCGGGTGGGTGGACTACCAAGCATTCTCCTCTGTGGGTAGTCCCATCACTACCTAGACTAAACTTAATGTATTACAATACAGCTCGGAAAATGTGTGCCTCAGTTTTACATTTACAATTCCGTCGTGTGGAGATTGTGAATACAGTCAACCTGAGTGTCTGTGTTTCTGTCGTGTTGATGATTGTGATTGATACACGTGGTTGTTTATCTACGGATGACTCTTGCGCTGTCATGAAGTGTGACGTTTTTCTTACCACCAGGGTGGGGGCAGTGGCTGAAGGGTGGTGTCAACTTTATCAGGCTTGAAGTATTTCGCTCTGAAATGGCCGAGCCTGGGGGCAGGACAGAGTCACTTTAGATCGTGGATGACCAAGAAGGGTGCTGTCATAACTTGAATCAATCCATTATCGAACTTCTTTTCGGTAGCAAAATCCTATTCAGACGGACGGCAGACCGTGGGCATCTCACTCTCTTAATAATATTGACTGTTATTACGTGTGATTGATGTGTAAGATTTTAGCTGTTTCCGTACGACGATTCCGTGGTGGGGGGGGGGGGTGGAGAGTGGTGGATCCCGCGTAGCGCGTACTGTAGATGGCTGCGGTGTTGTTCCTTCTTTCTGTATGATCAGTTTTCTGTAAACCGGATAAGAAGGTTGTTGCGGAAAATGTTGACTCATGTTGATGTTGGTAGTGATCTGTTGTAGGGAAGTCAGGGCTGCTGTGTGACGCTGGCGTAATGCGCTTTGGGCATATCCAGGTTTCCAGGCTGCTGAATGCCAAGTCTGTTGCAGATGCGTGAAAGTAGGGTCTACGGAAAGTGATGAGCTTTCCGTATTTATGCGGGAGGGATTGTTGTGAAAATTATGTCTCTAACGTTTTCAATTTTTTTTAAATCGCTAGGTGAATGCACAACTGTTGTTGCTGATGTTGGAGGTCCGAGTTACACTGTTATATAACCGAGTATGTGTGATGTTCGCACAATGATGAATTGACGTATCCAGCCCTGCGGGCAAGTGTGTGCTGTATGCTGCTGGATTTCTGTGTCCCCTGTGATGTTCTGACTGCTCATGGGGGGGGGGGGCTTGGTAAGGCGGTGGTGGTCACGTGGTCAATGCCCTTTGGATGGCGAATATAGTCATCTCCCATTACACGATGGTTGGTACTCTGTCTTAATTTTTAAGTACCAGAAATATTCGAGCCGAGAGTCTGCTGAACAGGCTGCTTCCCTGCCCACCACCTGCGGGGGCGAGGTGGGGGTGTTGGTTATTGCGGTTATTGCCACCTCCTCTGTAACAGCAGACTCTCTCATATCTGAAGTGTGACAGTTATCAGACGACGAGTGGAGTGTGAAATGGACAGGACCGGTGATGTCCGAACTTTGTGCATAGACTAGGGATGCGAGTTGGATCGGGGGAGATGGTGAAGCCATGGGCTGCTTTGCCTCTTGGGAAGGAATTGGGCTCGCAGTTTTGGGAGTCGGAAGGGTACACCAAGTTGTGTGGGTTTGCTGTCAATCAAAACAAGCCAAGGCCTCATCCGGCCTCTTCACTTTCATGCTATTTATTATATGCGCCACTCCACAAGAAGCATGGCTTGGGGCAGCCTCAGCTTCCGCTTGTGGTAACTCTATAATGGGGGTAATAGCATAAAGTGGGTGGGAGTGGGAAGAGATCAGTGGAACAACTTTTCGGCCCTTCCCCTTGGACAGCACAAATGAGAAAGTCTTCAAATATGACTTCCCAGACCGAGTAGACCTGCACTGAGGAGGGAGAAAGCGAGTATGTATCTCGTCATCGTCCGCAGCATTAGTTGATGGTTCTGCGGACTCCTGGTTTGGTAGGAGAGAGGTCGAACTGGCACCGCAGTGCTCTGGACTAACATCGGGAATACTTATTTCCATAGAGACATCTGTCTGGGTGCTGGTGTCATGTGGAATGCCCAGTCCGAGCTCTGGCACTGGGTCATCACTGACATAAGGTTTAAGTCGATCGAAGTGGATGACTGAGGTCAGGCCATCCGAAGCGCGGATACGGTAGGTCACGTCCAACTTCTTACCTACTACCACATAGCGGCCTTTCCACTGGTAACTCAGTTTACTCAGCACGTTTGAAGAACATCGCAAATCGTAAACCCAAACCATTTTTCCCGCTTCATACGGATCTCCATGCACCCGCCAGTCATGCCATGTTATCTGACGCCGGTATGCAGTGGATAAGGTAGCTCTCACTAGCTCATGGGTCTGTTCTATCCACTGCTGCATGAGCTCTACATAGAGAGATGATGAAATTTTCTCTCCCAGAATCCTGGGCATGGCCAGATCCAGGGGTAAGGCCAATTCACGGCCTAACATTAACCACGCAGGGGTATAACCCATGCTGGAATGTATTGAAGTGCGGTATGCCATGAGCACATATGTGAGTTGTAAATCCCAATCTCAACAATCAAGGCATGTTTCTTTAGTAAGCATTTCCGTCAATGTGCGGCTAAACCTCTCCACCATCACATCACCCCTTGGGTGATACGGGGTGGTGTAGGTTTTGACAACATGAAACAATTTGCAGAGCTCGGAGATCAGCTGGCTCTCAAAATTACTTCCTTGATCAGAGTGCAGCTCATATGGCAATCCAAAACAGCAGAGCACATTACTTGCCAAGACCTCCGCTACTGTGGATGCCTCTTGGTCTGGAAAAGCGAATGCTTCCACCCACTTCATAAAATAGTCTTGTAATACGAGGATGTACTTGTTTCCTTCATCTGTCATATTCAAGGGTCCGAGCACATCAATAGCCACTCGCTCCCAAGGTGCACCAACTATCTTAGTCTGAAGTGGTGCAGAATGGTGCTGGCCAACAGCATGTCTTTGACATGGGACACATTTGGCAACCCATGCCTTCACACTATCGCGAATCCTGACCCAGTGGAATCTCTGTTTTATTTGGGTCAGTGTCCGCTCAACAGCTAAATATCCTGCATTATCGTGGAGTTGTTGTAGAATAATGTTTCGACAACTCTTAGGAATCACGATGCGGTTGTTGATGTAGAGAACTCCTTCATGTATGTGGCATTCCTCAAACCGCTGGTAGTAGTATGTTGCTGTTGCAGATAATGGTGTAACAGATTCCTTGGGAGGATGTAACCCCTCCTGCATCCACGCATATATATTTCATGTTTGCACATCTGTTGCTTGTTTGTGAGCGACTGTCTCTGCATTCCACTCTGCGCACCACAATTTGGAGAACTCCAGAGATGGCTGTGTAGTATGTGTCATGGTGGTGACCACTTCCCGTTCATCCTCGAGCCCGATTCTGCTCAAGGCATCGACATTTCCATGCGGTTTGCCGGGTCTATGAACGACGTTGAAGTTGAAGGCCTACAGGGATTCCTGTCACCTCGCTACCTGGCCCTCCAGATTTTTAGGTTTCTGAGCCAGCGTAGTGAGGCACGGTGTGTAGGGAGAGTAAATGGGCGCCTGTACAGAAAGTGTTTATAATACTTGATGAAGTGTACTGCTGCAAGTAATTCTCACTTAGTGGTCGCGTAACGTTTCTCGGGTTTATTAAGAGTATGTGAGCCATAACCCAGTACCTGCTCCATTCCATCTTCCGTGACCTGAGATAGAACTGCACCAATGGCATAGGCCGACGCATCAGTGGCCAAGATGTAATCGAGGTTAGGGTTGGCATGAGCAAGAATCGGAGCGGTCATCAAGAGTTCCTTCAGGGCGCTGAAGGAACCTTTACACTCACTCGTCCACTCAAATGGTCGATCTTTTTCGGTGATCCTAAATAGGGGTAATACAATCGTGCTGAAATGATGGATGTAACGGCGATAGTACTGGTAGAGTCCAAGGAAACTCCGTGTGCCCATGACACACATCTCTGTCTGTCACTCCGCCACTGCTTTTGTTTTTGACGGTTAAGTAGGCACTCCATCACCAGATATGACATGTCCCAGGAACTCGACGCTCTGTCTGAAAAGAGGACATTTCTTGGGTTTGAGCTTTAAGTTAACCACGCAGAATCTTGAAAGTACAGTGTCTAAATTGGATAGGGTTTGCTCAAACGAGGGACCAAAGATGATTACGTCTCAATGCAGGGTAGTTAATACCTGCTCAATGAGATGTTCGAATGTTCCGGGAGCGTTGCACAAGCCGCAGAGCATTTTGCGGAACTTGTTAAGACCGTCTCTGCAGACGAATGCAGTCTTCTCCATGTCAGCCTCATCCATGGCTACCTGCCAGTACAAAGCCACTTGGCTCCAGACAAGGAATCTAAGGCCTGATCTATCCAGTGAAGCGGATATGCATCCTTGACACTTAGATCATTAAGGCAGTGGTAGTCTATACAAAACCGCAAAGACCCATCCTTTTTTCCTGCTAGTACAATGGGACTGGCCCAGGGGGTTGCTGACGGCTCTATTATGCGCGTCCACAACATGTCATTCACTTGTTGGTGTGCCTCCGCCTCCTTATGTATAGGAAGACGTTGTACCGGCTGTCGAATGGGTCTGTTGTTTCCGGTGTCAATGGAGTATAAGATGAGTTTCACCCAGATCCATGTTTCCGGCCGAGAAACTATCGCGATACTTGTAGAGTAATTTCTGTATTTGATGTTTTTGAGATTGCCTCAATCCAACTGTGGCATGCAAATATAAGTCATGTAAATGTTCTGGCAAATCATCAGAAGTTGTTGCTGGGATGGGTGCGGTGGGTGCGGTTTCCAGAGAGATCACATCCACCAAATGGCCACAACAAACTCCTGGTTCAAGATTTATTGGGTCCGCAGTGCCATTGAATACCCGAAAGGGTATATGATCTTTGTTGGTGGTGTCCATGATCATATGGGGACTGGCACATTGTGAGGCAAGCATGTATTCAGACAAAAACTCTTTCCTACGAGTGTGATTAATAAAAGCCAAAGAGCGAGCAATTGTATTAAGAGATGCTCTTGTTGACTCAGCCAAGGTGTTATAAATAGAGGCCAGGACTGGATTAGAACTAGATGAATTAAGGAGAGACTCGGCTAACAGAGATGGAAATTAGAACGTTTGAACAAATTCCGAAGAGCCTTTTCCAAGCTACACAGATCAGACTGACCAGCAGAAATGGAAAATGACTGAGAAATCTGAGACCCAATAAGATCTGAGGTTGAGCAGAAAAAGGTGTGGACTGAACCAACATTATCGAAGTCAACCATGGATAAATGTAACACTTTGTGGGACCCTGGGACTACCAAACTAACATGAGAACCAGACGTCATATCCTTAGAATAAAAATCCAACATATCAATAGATAGTGAACCCATAGGAAGGTGAGGTTGAGATTCCGAAACGACTGGTTGAACCAATGGGGGGAAAAAGAACGTTGAGAGGAAGGCTCCCGAACTAATGGAATTTTGCAAGACTGTGAAATGAATTGAAAAGATTCATACCAATCAGAGTTTGATGCCATGAACAGAAGATATTAGGAATTGGATGAGGAACAATCTGAAATAAGAGGACCGGACCATGATCAGAATCTGTATCGTAGTCATCAAGAAATGAATCATTGTCAAAAGAAATAATATCGGAAGGATAAGGAGATGGATTGGGAATGGAATACACTAGATCAAGAATCGGAGGAAGTGTATCTGAGATCGAGGTAACTGGAACAGTTAAGCCTTGATGTGGAAAGAAAACACTTGAAGGTAACAAAGCTAGCAACGACTTTCTAGCTGAAATAAAGGAATTGAACGAATCCTGATGATAGAAAATGTGAAACTGAGATGGATCCAAATTCATAAGGGCGATTTCACGAATAACGACTTCGCGACTTCAGACAACAACGAGTCATGATCAGCAACAGAACCCGAAATATCAGAAAACAAATGGACTGAAGAAAATGGGTTTGCAAAACTTACCCTTCTTGAACGTTGTGACTGATGAGAAAGATGCGGATTAGATACACCAGACTGGTGAAAATTTGAATACTGAACATTTGAAGTATGAATAGGCAGAGATCTAGAGTCCACAATGGAGGTTACCGTTGACTGTGATTGAATGTCGGGTATTGCCAAAGACAATGTAGTAGTCAAACACGAACTTTGGAAAAGAAGAGGGTGATGAAGCATAGCAAACACCAACTGGAGGTTGTGATTGACTCGAGGACTGCAAGAAATTCCTGGCAAGTGATACTAAGTCAAACAATTGATGAGAAGGCCAGGCAGAGGTAGATATCATTTGATTGCTAGTATTCACCGGGAAACTGTACCTAGGTGCTGAATTATTTGAAAGACTGGAATCAAAAGAACCTGAAAATCCTGCTAGACTTTGATAAGACTGAAGATTGGAAGCAGAGGACTGAAAACCTTTAGTTTTAAAACCGGAAATTAACTGACCGGAAGTTCCGAAACCGGGAGGACATGAACCAGAAGTACTGGAACCGAAAAGCTGAAAAACTGAAGTCTGAAAACTGGAAGATGAGTGACCGGAAGTACCCAAGTCGGAAGAACGAATACCGGAAGTACTAAAGATGGAAGGATAATAACCAGATGCCTGAAAACCAGAAGCCGAAAATCGTGAACCAGAAATGGAAGATCCAGAAAATTCATGACCGGAAGTCCTCGAACCGGAAGGAGGACCACCGTAAGAAGATGAACCGGAAAAATGATAGGAAAAGAGAGAACCCGAAGAGGCCAGACTGGAATTGTCCAAACTGGAAACTGCCGACTCGGAAGTACCAGATGAGGTACTAGCCTGACTGGAAGTACCCGAGCCGGAAAGTCCCGAACCGGAAGTAGTTAGACACCTTTAAAGGAAATAATGCTGGAACTGGAAGTGGAATCAGATCCTTTCTTATAAGGCATCTGCTCACCTCCGGGCCCAGTACTAAGACCAGGTTTTATACCGAATGAAACCACTGCGGAAAATAAGGTACTAGGAGGAAAATCCGGAAAACCCAAAAGAGATTCATAAGCCCACAGAGGACCCAAAATCGGACGCTTGAAAAAAATAAGGATAATAAGAGGAAAGTTTCTGATTCGGAAAATAGGTGAATTGACCAGCAAGCTGAGACGAAAAACGCGGAGCGGTATGATGAGCGGAATGATGAGGCTGGAATTCTGCAAACGCCTAAGGATCACTCAGACCCGCAGAATTTTCAGGAGCTTCTACATACGCAGGTGGATCACTCAGACCCACAGAAACTATAGTTGGAAGAAGGATTTTGCAGATCGGGCAGATCCACCATCTCTTCGGTCCACCCTGCTTTCTTATCCAAGAACCTAGTGGTCACACAAGAGGACAAGGATGACTCCGTGGCCTTCTTATACCTATTGGAGTCAACCCCACCTCCCACCTCTGGTGTGCCGACAGAGCGGGCTAAATTTGACGAACCGGTCAGCTCCTTCTCTTCTTTCTTTGGCGTATCCTCTTCATCTGTATATGCTGGTACAACGATGCGTGAAACCTTCTTCTTTTTCAATAAATGCTTATGTGACTTATGTGACTTAACTGCACGATCTGTCAAGGGAATCGGCTGGGAAGAAAACCTAGTTTTTCTTTTGCATGTGCCTGCAGAAGACCAGAGAAACGTTCCGCGATTACCTGCGAGGCCGGCCCTAATTTGACTATGCTAGGAGACATAGCTGGCGGACTGTAAACCAGAGCTGTTAAAGCTAATGGGTCTGAGGAAGGCCCCCCCCCCGACACCCCCCCCCCACCCGCTGCCACTTTAGTTGTTAGTGATAATAGTAGTGGAATGAATTGGAGTGGGAGGGGGAAGGGGGATCAGAGCCCAAAAGATACCTAAGGGAGTCATTGAATGTTTCAAACTGGAATGGAGGCCATCCCGCACAAACTAAGCACTTGTTAGAGCTTGGACATGTACTGCATAACACACATGGATGTTGACGGTATAAGACAGAGTGCTTCCTGTCACAATCTTTGTTAGAACAATGCACCACAGGGTTGTACGCCTGTTTAGAGGCAGCCTAGAACAGTAAGCAAAGGCTGATAAGTCATCTTACTAAAGGCCTATATTAAAAAACAAGCCATGCAACAAATGGACTCATCCGTGAAGCTTGAGAAGGCCTATGCGATTGAAGATAATCTGTAAAATTCCTGAAGGAGTGATCTCCATAGATAAAGGCCATAATAAGAAGCCAATTATAAAAACATAATGGACTGAACCGAAAGGCTTGATAGGGCCGTGACGTATTGTCGATATTATTTATGTATATCCGGGATAGAGACAACGCCATAGAGGAACAGGGCCTTTATATAAGCCAATTCTTAATAAAAACGGACTCAGCCGTAGGCTTGGTAAGGCCGCAGAGTTTGGTTTAAATATTATCTATTACCGGGATAATATTAAATCCCCTTGTTAACAACTTGACTCATGAAAACCGGTATCTTACTATACCACCTAAGAAAGAAATAAAAAAAACATAATTACATATTTTAGCAGGCTTCTCCTTGGAACCGCGCATGTTTCTGATGTAAAATCCAAAATATTTTAGGTGATCTGCTGTATCTCTGATGATATTTTGACGATTTTAATCTTGCAAAATTTTTTGATTACCATAGATACTCGCGGAAAAATAAATATGAAGTTTGTGCGCAATGCATTGATTACATCACCCGGCTAGACCAGGTTTGTTGAAACGTGGATTTGCGGTTTGAGCGGTAATTGATATGAGGTTGGAAGCTCAAATTAAGAGATTATAGAAGAGGATGAAGCTATATGAGGATGGCAGAGTCAGCTGAAGTTTTTCCCAGATGTAATACATACCCGGATCTATATAGCAAATAGTATTAGAGGCGGTAACGTATCTTAGGGGTAGGTATAACTGTGGTGCAGTGGCCCATAGGGTTTTTTCTTGTCCCGGCTCAACTGTGGCGGTTGACACCAAAATCACCACACATGTATCGTACAATGATGAGTCCTATTTTCTGCAATGTATGATGGCTTAGCTGGCACTGAGGAAATCAGAGCCAAGCAGGGCATCGTTTTGAATAGAGGCGATAATAACTCGCTGGATGAATTGCATCTCCTCTATTTGTGTCACGAGCTTTACTATACCAGCCACGGGGACATCAGCTCCCATAGCCATTTGCAAATATATGTTTGTAGGCTTAAGGGGTGGCTTCTTATGAGGTGGGATGCTCTCATACAAGCGCTTGTTAAAAACGGTGGTGGAAGCTCCAGTGTCAACAGTGGCACTGGTGGAAATACTGCTAAACAGACAGGCACACTCATATATTACTTTACGGTAGACAGCAGTGCGGATAGGATTTTCGTGCTCGCGGGTGAGGGTTACCTGCACGAGCCACCTTTGACAGTGCATCATGGGATGTTTAGCCGAAGTACAGAAGAAACAATGACAGCGTGCTGTTTTCCTGTTCTTTGTATGATGCTTCTTCTTGGGAACGCATGAAGCTGAATGAGTGCTCCTTTCGGAATCACTGCTGCTGCTGGTAGACGTGGTAGATGATGCGGTAAGGGGTCGTGAGTTGCATACCACCAAGGGACACCGGGTGTTAAGTGCCTGTGTGTGTGTGTGGGGGGGGGGGCGTGGTGCTTGCAAAAACGTTGTTTCAGTGGAGGTGCTACAACCTACCACTGCCGTTTTACATAGAAAAGAAGGTTGAGTAGAAGCAGAATTTGTTGGGTCAGATTTTTCCGGAGATGGAAGATGTCAGTGCTGCGGATGCAGTGTGCATCATGGGCACCGACATAGAGGAAGCCAGGTGCTGGTGCATACATGGTGTAGTAAAGGAGTGATGTTTAATAATGGCTGCCTGACGTTGTGGTTCAGAGGCCACAGTTGAGCTGGGTTGTATGAATGGGCACCGAAGTGACTCTGTAATCGGTGCACTTGCTAGTTTGACGGATTCTCAGGCTACGGAGTGCATCGGTCAGCAGTCAAAGTTGTTGATGGAGGTCGTTTAGGGCATTGATCCTCCCAGTGGCGCGGCTGACGACATCCAAAACACATGTTTGGTGGCGGTGCAGAAGCTGTAGTGATTGGTGGTCTGGTGGTGGATTGTGTAGCCACTGTCGTGCTGAGTGTGGTAACTAGATTAGTGAGTGCGGAAATCTGTTTAGTAATCTCTTCTAACCTATCGTGCATGTTTTGACGGTTGTTGTTGTTGTTGTTGTGCTGGTTCCCGTGTCCTTGGGCATTGTTGTGAGCCCCGCGATGGGATTGACCACGCCCTCTTCCTCTAGACGCATGATTCTGACTGTTTATTTTGTTCGTGTTGTGCTTGTGGGTCGGATGCAGAGGTGTTGCGGTTGCAGTGTTGGGTTCCGGCTTGGTGGTGGCGACATTAACATCATTTACCTCGTTTATAGGGTGAAGTTGGCAGCGATTATTTTTCTCCCACTCCAAGAAGTTCTCAATACGAACCGCGGTGGCCGTTAGTTATTGAAGGCTGCAATGCTCCGTGAGAAACAATGTTTCCTTCAACGCATCGATGAATGTGTCTAAACGTAGGTGGGTGACCCCCTCGAGATTGGTGCTGGGATAAGCGCGGGTAACTAAATGACGGATGTGACTAGCTAATTCCGGTAATGTTTCCTCCCAGCATCGACGCAAGTTTTTAAGCTGCAATCAACTCGTTTCCCCGAGGACTGTGTCTCCGAATCTTTCCGACAACGCTTTCTCCAATTCTGTGTGTGATGGCGTGTAGTCTGTGCCTAAGTCTGCCAAGATTTGTGGAGCTTTCCCGGACAGCTTTGCGGCTAAGTACTCCCCCATCTGACAATTATTCCACCAGTTTGTCCTACATATAATTTCGAACTGCACTTTATAATTGGTCCAATCAGTCTCCCCACTGAATTCGGGGTGGGGTGGGGGCGGAGAATGATCCGTTCAGATCCTCGTGGAGAAGTAATGGGCGCGAAACACGGTAGTGGTGCTCGTGAAACTGAAGAGAACGTGGATGGTGGTCGGCGTGTAGGCAGTGGTGGTAGCGGTGGTGTCTCCCGTCGATGTCCCTGTCTATACTGTTGATGCCACGTCCGTGAAGGGGATTCCCATTGACGGTGTTGTTCATGATATGTAGGTTCTACCGAATACTGCCCTGATACGGGTCCGTAGACAGGTGTATGTCTATAGACCGGTGGCGGTGTGTCATGTAGATGACGTGGACGTTCTGCTGGTAATTGTGACGGATGTTCTTCATATAGTGGTTGTGCAGGTGACTGACGCGGATGATGTGTGTGATGTGTAGGTCTCCTGATGTATTGCTGAAAAGGTGTAGCCGCATCCTCCAGTTCGTAATGCAGCCCTGTTGGGTAGTAAGGTGAAGATGCACAAAGAGGTGGGGATGCAGGGTACGGTACATGAGCATCCGGCCACTGGTCACCCATTGATGACGTTGGCGAACAAAATGGTCATGATGAGGTTGTTGCCCCCGTAGGTGTCTTTGTCGAGGTCGTTCGTGATATGGCGTAGATGGTGATGGCCTATCATGGCGATCTGATAGAGTAATATATTGAGTTCCCACCTGCGAGGCATCGTGGAATGTCCCCTCGCTAATTGGTGAAAGCTCGTGTTGAAGCGATGCTGGTCGTCCCGCATCGGGTAAATTATTGAAATTGTCGGTGAGCATGCGAGCAGTACATCCGTCATATGATGCCACTTGCATGTCAAGAGAGAGCTGACTGTCGGATGAAGGAGACTGAAAATCATGGGTGTTGAGTGTTAGCATGGGTTCGCTTCTCGTTCGAGCCCCACATCGGGCACCACTTGTAGCTCGCAGGGGTACGAGCTGGTCCGCCATGACGTTCCTATCCATCGCGCCACAAACACATGATGTGCAGGAGGGATGGTTAGCTGTGGATCTCGGGGTTGAGGATCCCATATCACGTCTCCCCAGAAGGTACAAAAGCTGGCCTCTAGAGCTGGTGGAACACTGATGTTTCAATGGGGCCGTGCGACCATTGCTGCCGAGATTGAACCACACGGTGTCGTCCCAACTATTTGTGTCACCGGTATGCCTGTCCATACTAATTTAGAAATATGGAATAAAGAATAATCAAACAATGCGAAATTTAATATACTATACAAACAGTTTTATGCGTTTGACAGTAAATGAGCACAGTAATACACAACATAGAGCCATCCAGTGTTCTTTCCACGTGGTGTCGCCGGAGGTACTACACAGATCCTTGACTCCGTAGAGGTATGCCTGCAAGTGAGAGTTTCCGCCACGAAGTCACTAGATAGTTTACTATAAACTAGTATACCCCTAACACACACACAAAGAAAATATTGTTGTTGCAAGATGAAAGTGCCTTGGGCGGGGCCCGTCACACGAAAATACCTTCAACGCTGAAGCAGAGGAAAAGAGCTGACAAAAAGGGCCACTCTTTTGTTCAACAGAAAATGCTAGGTGCTGAAAATCCTAGTGACGCTACTGCTAAGGTGTTGCACGCTGGTTTACATGAAGATGGGACGAATGATTTCCAAAGAATTCCCAGGTCACCGCCTTATTTAGTTCCAAAGTTGCTGCATTGGTAGTTGCCGCTTTATTTATGCGGGCCTTCTGCTACATCCTAACCTACCAATTGATTGTTAGTAACGGAAACAAGCTTTGGCCGCAAGTGGCATTGTTTACCACCTAACTTTTAGATACGTTTATCCATTGGGTGCAGATGCCCGGCTCCCCTAAGATTGCCCCACATAGCATCTACCTCCACGGATAGCATGTGTACATGTCACAGAACAAAACTCCGAATCAAATAATGATCCAGCTACCCTGCTCCGCAACCACGTATAACATCACCAGACGAGTTTCACAATTCACATAAACAAATTTAAATACTGACATGACATGTCATTATGGTGGGGATAGAGAGACGGATATCCATCACGAGCGTCCTTCCCTTGAGGGGGTGGTGGGCTCTAAGGCCTCACCCAGACACTGCAACGAGTTGGATGGAGATCCGCATCTCGTCCAGCACTGAGTGCTACGGGGCTAACATTTGACCTGTCGTTAGGGTTATTTTCCATGATGCCCAGAGATGCACTGCAGGCCGGTATCACAACATATAAATTAATATTATTATCATTTCGCAGTGCTTCCTACATTGGCTGGGGAATCTATCTAATAAGTATCCGAAGAAACTAGGGTGTGTGTATGTAAATCGGCACTTTAACTATCACCGCTCGGAAACCTCCGATAGTTTTCCATGGTCGGATCCGGTCAACATGTTGATTGGGAATCCAGACAATTAATAAGCCATACGGCTGGTGGATCGTGGAAAGACACAATCACTCAATAAATATACGAGGCCCTATAGGTAACTGGTCAATTTTACACAACTTTGCCAGTGCGTGGGGCTACATTACCACAACAACGGGAAAGGAGGTGTACACCATGTGCCTCTAATGGAGAAATTGTCCCTAACCACTTTAAAACTATCCTATCGAGCTGAATAGCCAGGTTTAGTCGGTAACATGTCAGGCTCAAACATTTAGAGCATAATCAACGACCTCAGTGTAAAATTGTTGCTGGCGGGAATCGTGATGCGGATATAATCTTGCTGTATAGTATTTCCTAGCATACTGCGGTCTAGAGTTTTTATAAATAAACAAAACATATTAACTAGATGGCGACTTGCCATATGCACAACTAACCAATACACAATTTAACGAATATAAAGAGTATAGTATCACAGGTCATTGGACTCTTCAGTGCCGCTAGTTGAAAGCAGCCACAGTAAACAAGGATAATATTCACAATAACAGAAATTATAAAGATGCAGTCCTAGGACCGGTAAGGTACCTATTAGTCATCAGTACCATTATGCAGAAATAATAATTAAAGGTTAAATAGTACAGCTACTTGAGTACCTAATAGTCATTGGTACGGAACAAGTCCACAAGTTGCTGAAATTAAAGTGCTAACATATGAGTATCGCAAGATGGCACGATCTCTAAAACTGGAAAGATTTCTGCAGGAAGACATCCGCAGGCAGGTATCCGCAGGCAGGTCTCAGGAAGCAGGTCTCCGGAAGCCGACTTCTCCAGGCAGGATGGATACGGCAAATTCTCTGGACAGATAACGTAATGGTTCAAGAAATGTCCATTAGATAGTGTAGCTTGCGGGGTAGCATCAGGCCGTTCCGGTGTCTGGTGTCAGCTCGCCGCGTCACATGTACACGACGAGTGATGACGCTGGCTAGCTGCCAGTATCGGGGTTACGGATCCCGTGTGACACTGCCCTATGGGTAACAAAGACCAGCTCCTAAGGCCGGTGGGACTCAATCGTTCTGGTGGGGCTGTGCGACCATCGCTGTGGACATTAAACACAACAGTATCAGCCCATGAGTTTGTGTCACCGGTATGCCTGTCCATAGCAATTTCGTTATCTATGGACTTACAATATTTGGTTGGTGACTTAACTTAAATAAGCCTATACAATTGATTTACCTAAAACAGACTGTCAAGTTTGCTAGATAAAAATGAGCATACGAAAATAGAGACAGCCTGGTGAACTTTTAAACGCGGGGCTCCCGGAGGTACCACACAGACTCCTAGGTCCGCAGAGGTATCCCTGCAAAGGAGACTCCCGCATACGAGATCACTAATTAACTTAATATATGTTATTATACCTCTAAGCTGGAATTTTGCCGTGAGATAAGCTGCATACAAAATTTAGCATTTTATAATCAATTAAGTTTTATCCTTGTATCATATTGAATCTATATTATGCGTCGCCATATGACCTTATCATCACTTCGTTTTATGACACAACTGCGATGTGTATTTGATTATGTCCTTTACGTGACTCTGTCACATTGCTGCGATTTAAGATGTTTGACGTTAGAGGACTTTGATAATATCTCTATGTTGAGTGATTTATTTGCTATTTGTTTTTATTTATATTAACTTTGTTCTCGCAAGCGTGTGTCTCCTTGACATTGTCCTCATTACAAGACTCACATGTTCTACGCTAACGTTACCCTCATTACCGTACAGCTCGCTCTGGTCAAACTTTGTCCACTCTATCATACCTGTTGTTCTACGCTAGCATTGCCCTCACTCGCGTCCTCTCTTGTTACAATCGAACATTGGCTTCATTACCATACCCCTGGTTCCACAATAACATTTTCTCACTTTCATGCCTATTTTGTAATGTAGTATGCCCTCATTGCCGTACAGTTCTTCTTTACATTGCAGTCGTCTTCACTACTGCATCCCTGATTCAAAGCTATCATTGGATCCAATTCTATAGAATTTGACCAATACTATCCTTGCCTTGACTAACATACCCCGTGTTACATGCTATGTCACCTCACTACTACAAGCCGTGATACAATGTAATTTTGCCATGAATATTGCATGCCTTGATCCGCGGTAACGTGGCGCTCCCTACAATACCCCTATGATCTACACGAATGGTCTTTGTCATCGTGCCCATTGTTTGACGATAATTTTCCAATCACTAGTGTGCACCCAGTTCCAGACTAACCTCGCCTCACTACAATACCTTTCGTCCCACGCTTGCATTGCCCTGATGTAAGGATAAAGTGAGGATATAGTGTCCTAGCGGGGGGGGGGGGGGGGTGCTATAACGTAATAATGAAATTATTAAGCAGGTAACTGGAGGTCTAGGGATTGTGGAATACGAATTATCCTTATCCAATCTGATAAAACCACTTAACGTGATGGAAAATGAACAGTTTTGGTTCAGACGAACGCCAACTACTCATTCCACGTTTGTCAATGATCTGCCACGTAGTTGACGATTAGTATCTCTTTATCCAAAGAGGGGTTTTGTAATTTAATGGCTCGAATTGAGGTAAATGCTGAATTAGAAATAAGTTATCAACGTAAGTCTTCAATTCTTACAGTTGATATCCAAAAGGGTATATACTGTAGAATTGTGTTATTGATCATGTATTCAATTGTATGTAAATTAATATTGACTTTTTGTTGTGATCGTCTTGACAGTTGACAAAGAGGAGAATACTGGAATGATTGGAATAATGGTTTGTCAAAGGGAAACTCTCATAGCCAAACAACTTAACCGGGATACCATAGCCTGGATTCGTCAGAGCATGAATGTACAACCGGGTTTGATAGTTAACTTGCATTGGTTCAGTAGTTTTGGGTTCCAACCAATTCGACGAATCCAATCTCGAAAATTGATCAGAAATCAAAACCAGAATATTTCTAATGAAGGAATATTTCACGGCTATAAAACATACCGCTGATGGTGGTTCTCGTCTGTTGAAGATTCCATGAGATCTGGTGAATGATGATAATCTGACTATGCGCCAAGAAACATTAACCATATTGAATTCAAATTTAAATTTATCATTAATAACACGTTGTTATCTCAGACATGTGGACAATTCCTGTCATGTTTTCAGACCTTGTCTTCTTCACTGGATCACTGCTAGCCAATAGCTGGGGTTGTGTTGGCCTAATACTGTGATTCTGACGATCCTTTCTGACTTTGATAGTAAAGAACCGATTGGTATCAAACTGGGTACATCATGAACTAATTCTTTATTGATTAGATTATATAATGGTAATGGCAGCGATAGGCCCTCTAAATATGCATATATTATTAAACTTAGTCGGTATACCCGACCAAACCTTCTAGATGCGTATTTAGAACCTGGTGATCAGTTGATCAGAAAATATAATTAGGCAATGCTAACCATATATTAATAACCAGGGAGACGAAGGTAGTTACTTTAAATTTTTAATGACTTTGCTGAATCGTTTGAACAATATGATTGGCTGACGACAAGATGAACAGTAATGAAACCTGTACGAATAGGAATGTGATTATATGAGTAATGATCGATTCTGTATGAATATATATTAATATTAACGAGATTTAAAATAAAGTTTACTTATTATTTTGGCTCCTAACACTTTGGGCCCCTGGGAAATGTAATTAAGGTATGTGCGAGCTGATAGTGATGACGGATAATCGATCAAGACGGTGGTGAAGTTGAATTATATAGTATCAATGTGTGTGTGTGGTGTGGTGTGGTGTGGTGTGGTGTGGTGTGGTGTGGTGTGGTGTGGTGTGGTGTGGTGTGGTGTGGTGCGTGCGTGCGTGCGTGCGTGCGTGCGTGCGTGTGTGTGTGGTATTTTCCTACCAATGTAAGGTCAGAAATGCTCATATGACGCAATGCGCCTACTTCGTCTTTATAATCAACATGCATTTGCTGCATGTTCGTATTAGACGAGTTAGTATTACTCGGTAAAGTTATTCATATGTAGATGAATATAGATTGAGCTTGTTAATCCTCAAGTTATGAAAGCGTACGGTCGCCCAACAACGTATATAAATAATTCGTATGTCACCGTGACAATATTGGGCATTGCACAAGATCAGATCAGAAGTAATAATAGAAAGTATAACCTCTATTAGAAAGTAACCTGTAACCTTTAATTTCGTAATTGCTGTTCAGTCTTCATACAATGGCTCGAGAAGGCGATAGCAATATACGATGTGTTCTTCTTTATATCACCTGATTGGGACAATATATTGCTATATTTGTCCAACAACGAAATGGAGGTAATAGTTAATTTACCCATCCCACAATAACTCATGAAATTAGGTTATCTTAATTTATTAGTGACAAGATGTTGGCTATATGATATGATGCCAGCAAGTGGGTGTTTCCCCCCCCCCACCTCCACCCCCGCCCCCCCCCCCCATTCACATCCGTCTTCTGATATAAACTAGTCTGACTAGAAGTCAGAAACCACACATAAACAGAACCAGTCTTTGTATTCAATGCTTGAAGACTATCAGTCCATACTTATTTGATATTCAATGGCCGAAGCTAGATATAGCATTCTGTTTCAACAGTTTAGTCATATAGATTATGCTGTCCCAGGGGCTAGTATCGTTATTAAACGTAGTCGTTATTAATGACTGATATTTTACTACGTTAGCAATAGATACATATTCGATGTACGTCAATAAACGACTTTAATGCCAGCAGCGTTTCAAGATGTTACTCTTCATACTAGGTACAAATGTTGATGCGATATAAATAGCCTAATCCGTCATCAGTATACGGGGTCGCATGCGGGGATAGCATGCAGCGCGATCGGGGTGTGGAAAGCTTCTAATGAACCAGCCAGTTATTGACGATTATGTGCAACGCAAATGGCTTCTAAACCACGACTAATGTCATTTTCTGTATAAAGGAAAAATATGATAGCATGATAACACGCCATTAGCAGTAGATTCACAGAGTGGCTTTGCAGGGTGCATGTGAGAAAAGCTCAATGGTCTAAGGAACCTGAGGGTATTATGATTTGAGAGCACTGAGCATTAACTGCTGAGCAGAAGAATATAAAATACTAAACGCGCCTTTCCTCCCATATATGTCATCAGAGTCCACGTTGACAGGAGGAGTTTAAATGACCTTATGCAACAAGTGCATAATTCATAAAATTGAAACTGTAAAAAATAACACCTTTTAAAAATAATATGTCTGAAGCAATTATGTTTAGCTACATAAGACCTGTCAGATTGTGTGCTATTGAAGTGGCATTAAATGACGAAAGCTTCGTTGAAATGTCAGGACAACGTATGAGCAAGCCCATGAATGCAGCCTGGTTATTTAATGAAGACGCCACTTATACACATTTTGCGTCTCTAAACCTTTTGAATGACGATGTTAATTTCTAGATACAATCATCTGTGTTGATTGGACCACATAACTTTACTGAAGGAGCGACATATATTAATCCATTTGAGAAAAGTCCTTTGACGGAATATTTGTGGAAATACAGCTTCCACTGGAGATGGCGAGTTCACTAAAGAACTGACTATGCTAATAATTACTCCTTTTGGCGACGAAGAGAGCCTATTTGGTCAATATGAACCACCTAAATATCAAGTCTAAATAGTAATTTATCAGACACACAACAAGTTATCTGGACATCATCTAAATTTCCGAATAACCTAACCGGAACCGGAGAAAGATATGTGCTCCCCTCGAATATCAGCTGGGAAAGCTGATCATATACTTTCTAAATTACTGATTATCTGGTCGCTAACAAATGGCCCACGCGGAAGGCAGGCGAGGTCGTCACAAGAAGGACTTGGAAGTATTTCGGACTCAGAAATGCGAACAGTACGCCTGACCCTCACCGTTGAAAGTTACTTTAAAATGCGCACATGAAGACTGCGAGGCACCTATTTTTATAGGCCCACCTAAGTTTTAAAAAATGTGCGGTTCTCAAGATGGGGAAGGCAATCAGCAGACGAGGGATGGGGCGTGAAGTCAGCCACGTGAACAGCGTCTACGTGGGAAGAACACTGACTGGAAATGGACAAGCTCTATCGTACGCTGATTGAAGAATCTTCATTGTGAAATAACTCAGTTGATATTCAGCCGATTCGGAAACTATTTTCAGATGTGCAAAGTCCTGACAATTCCCTGAGGTATGCATGGATGGAAACAGTGGGGATCCAGCTCCGTCTTCCGTCCATGGAACGCTCTAGGGCGGAACAGTTGACTCGAAATTATATTACATAATATACCAGATGATGTTTAAGTTGCCATGGAATGAAGTGGCAGTAAGTGCATTGTAATGTCAGTAGTTGTATAATGATCACATATGTTGGGTGGTGATTTAATAAAGCCATCATGTGTGACACGCATTCGTTTCTTCAGATTCCATATATTCAATTGAATAATGAATTATTCACAGACAATGGGGGCTCCACGAATAGTTTTGTCCTTTTTGAGACTCATCAGGCAGAGGTATGATTCGCAGCCAGATATATAGGAGACCGTAATTATACAACAGCTGGACCGGGTTGATTACCTACCTCATGTACCAAGACATATTAGCCTGAACTATGTTACACACGGACTCAAATGGTGAAAGCTTTTATATGGAGTGGATGAGCCTCACCATGTGTGAATAATTAATTAATCGCAGTTCCATAACACCACATAATTACCTAATACATTCCATCTTAATAGAGGTTATATTAGAAGCAGCAACCATGCGTTTGTGGATGCTCAAACAGACACGTGGAATAACTGCCGTGGGCATCCATCTTTCCAGAGTGCATGCATACCTTAAGGTAGATCAAGTCTGATCATGATTTGGATACGGTTACCCATCGCCTTAAGAAATTCTAGATTATTAGATTGTTTGTAATATAAGTTGCGATAACACAAGTGGAATTGAATTGTCTGCAAAGCAATAAGGCTTCGAAATATATAAAATAAACCGGATCATGTGCATCAAATTGGGGCGTAATTCCATACAAGAAATATCATAATTACTTATGTTATAAACGCGAGTACACACTAGCTGCAACTTGTGTAGTTGTTTTAAGGTTGACAGAAAGGCAGCTGAACATACAGCCATACTAGCTGTGACATACCAGCTAGACATATGTTTCTATCAATTGAAACAAAAAGTACTTGGATTAGGCCGTGTGAAGACATCATCCAACATCACAAATCATCGTTGGTCACACAGTCTAATATAAAATACAACACTCTAGAAATCGTGTGTGCCTACGTGCGTGCGTGTGTGCGTGCGTGCGTGCGTGCGTGCGTGTTTATAAAGTTTATAAAATTCAAATGACTAATACATATTTTAGATAGAGTAGGCTAACAAACGCTAACAAAAGCGTAGTTTGGCCATATACTCACTCTACTTAGATAGTAATACTTAGCGCCGTGTGATTCTATGGACAACAATTCGATAATATTGTTGGTGCCTTAGTCAGCAACAACTTACAGTCAAATTGCTCTTCAAATCTGTAGAAAGTATTGACTGAAATTTATGATGATTATTTTAGAATACAGATTGAAAGCTGGTGCATCAACACTTTTCAATAAATTTTTTATCAAATACATAGCAAGTAGTAATCGCATTATCTTTTTACTGAATGTTGTTGCTGTAATTGATAGCAATAACTTCACGCAAATTATTGTCAAAATATATAGATAAAAGCTTTCTCTAATTTTCTTCTGGACATTGACACACATTCTCTGAACAGTATTGAAATACAGACTGTCGAATGTACTGCCGTGAATACGCCCTACGTGCATGCTTACGCTTCCAGAGCTGGAGGACAAATGACTATTGCACGTGCAAGCAGGTTGATTTTGTTTGAGAAATCCTGGCTTGTGCAGACAATAAACTAAACGAATATGGCGTCCAATAATTACAGCGATTATGGAGTCAAGGCATTGCATGCTGGGTAGGATTGTACGCCGGCTAGCATTGCATGCTGGGTAAATTGAACAGGCATCTCATATCTCGTGCAAAAGTGTTTATATTTAATGGAACACGAGAGCTTTAAATCTGGCATGAAGAATGACGCATGATAATCTATATTATTTTGTTATACTGATATCAACGTCGCCTTGAACCTTTAACCATGACGTCCAAATATCTGAATTTCAAAGTATATGTAGGGCTAACGTGCTGAATATGGTGAGAATAATTTTACTGAATGCGATGCCCGGCATTGGCAGCAACAGCTTCCATTCAAATAAGTTTCGCAGTATTCAACAAAATATTAAAAATTGTCCATACCGTATCCAGTCTGTATAATTGAAGGGTTTGATCTTCTTTAAAATGTATCATCTTCTTGTACCTGAGGGCGAGTGGTGTCGATTTTCAGAATGATATTGCCGGAAGGTGCCGCTGTCTGCAAAATGAACCCAGCCGATCATAATGGTAGAAATTAAACATTGAAATTTGCCACGTAAAATAATTAACCTGTCTTGCTACAGATATGGGAGACGATAATAATTATATCTTTCTTCCAATACCCACCTCAACAGCACACGCTAACCATTGCCACCATGCTTACCATAAACAAAGTCTCTCGAAACTTGATACCTATTATCTGAATGAAGGGGCGTATGCCTAACGTGCATGTAGGCTGTAATGATGGCTTATGCTTGCAGTCTGCTGATTCAAGGTTGACTATGTCAAGATTGTCAATGAACAGTGATTAGTACTGGATATAATCTGAGAGAACGCATAGCTGGTTCTATAGGAATGCTGATTTAAAATAAGATATTCGTAACCGAATCAATCATGTCGTGAGACGAACACGTCTAATGAAGCAGCTTATTAGCTATTGTTAATTACCGGAGCGAGGTCTTGCTATGAGTTTATCAGTCTGGAGAGTACGGTGGTACCAAAAGACGCATGCAAGGATCAATTTATGAAAAAGCACCATAAGCCCCCAAGAATTTTAGCAAAATGTTTGTCAGTGGGGGTCTAACCTATTCGATTTAGTGAATGGCAGGACAAACGTCCACCCAAATCTAACCGCCGGAAGCGAGTAAAACTGGTTCATGTCCAAGATGGCCGCCATTGACACTGAAAATAAGGAAAATAGCTATATCTTCCTTATTATTAGGTGTAACATAATAATTTACATGTCTACTCTAGAGTTCTAAAAGTGGCGGTTAATATGACAGCCAACAATCAGGATCATATACCACCTGTTTTGTACAAATCCCATGGGAAGCCATAGGTGAAAAAATAAACGCTGTACAAAGCTGTACGAGAGACCAGGGTTGGTTGTCTCACAGATTGCTTGTTACTTTACCTATAAGTCCACGTAAATCAGTGAGGGCGGGGCTGTTCTTGACCATGCATACGCTGAGACATCGCTAGGCTGTGTAGTTTCGCTTTCTTTCCAACGGAAATCCCACCATTCATTTTATTGCCAGAATCATTCTGGAGTGTTGTGAAAGTCGTTCCGACGATTAGTCTTTCAAGGTGAAACTGCGGATCGAGTATTATGGTTGAGATCTTCATGCCGCTAACTGCATATATCACCATAAATGCAGTGTTAATTCCAGCAATGGATATGATGTACCGGTGGGGGGGGGGGGGGTATTTCACTGCGGAACAGATACTAAGCGCACAAAATCTGGACGACATACTGTACCATCATTTACTGACCACTACCCAAAAGTTAAGGAACTTAAACTTGTCTCTGCAGTGGGCTTCCTTCCGGAGACACTTCGAAACAGGTTGAACTTACCGTTTGTCGAAAATAACCAGCCAACACAAAGTAGCTGTTATTGGATACGCTATAATACAGGAAACTACACAGTGGACTGTCATCGCACCATTACAAATTGGTCTAACAGTGCAAGTATATCATCTGTATCGGTCCAGATTTCACGTGGACACTTTTTGAGATGGGGTGTGGCTCGTCGTATTGTTAATTGCTCCAGTTTGAAATGAATGCTGCAAGCTGTGTCACATCAGATTTGCTAGTTTAAGACGTGGATCTATTGGACTTGTCATTGTTATTTTCTGGTGACAATGTTAATCACAATATTCTTACTGTTGACGGTAAAGGTACATTTTATGGGATGGGCATGATAGCTAGGTTGACTCCTGGTAGGAAACGAAGCCATCCAGTCAGTAGACAAAAAAATTCAGAATTGAATGTTGTAGTGATGTCCAAAGTTGATATCATAGAGTACCGCTTCGCCACGCATGCTCTTCGAAACATCATGTTTAAAGAAATTCCATGCCTCCAAGATTGTGACATGAGAGTTGATGTTTTCTGGAAACTATCATTCCATTTCAAACAATCGGTTTCGAATTGACATTATGTATATCCGTCACCAGGGGTACGCGCAATCCGGCCAAGCTTCCATTCTGTATTTGCGCATGATCGCATGTATCCTGGTGACAGATTTGGATTTTGTTTACGTTTGAGTTCTTCAGAAATCTGTCCTTCAGACACTAATCCCAACCCCCACCCTCACCTCCAGCAATAACGTTTGACCAGCACTGTACTTAAAAGCTGCTGAGATCAGCAGTGCTGTACCACAGCATAATCACTTGAAGGAGATGGTGCTAATGCTTGATAATTTCCACTTGTTCATGAATCTGCTTGGAGCAGTATGGACATTGATGGAGGGCACATGATTTTAAAACTTCCTGGAAGTAGTGTACGATGAAAATGTTGTAGTGCATATGATGAATCATAAATCGGTTCAAAGGGCATTCTGTGGCCATCTGCTGCTAGACAAGTGTCTTGACCAAAAGACTGTAAAATTCGTAGCTGATGAAAATCCTGAGTTCGCGTCCCTTACAGAGGAGACCGGGAGAATGTATTCGTCCTTGTTGAATGGTGGCATCACTCTTGAAAGTCTTGCAACATCATCTACAGTTATTAGCATCAGTGAGAAACTTGACAAAAAGAGAGCTAACCTTAGTGCGTAATCCAAAATGAGTCAGTTGTGGCTAGGTTATCAGCGGGTGCTTGGTACTACACGAACGCTGATCAAAGCAGATCGCTCTGGATCTTGGGTGAATAACGTGCATGATGTTGCCGATGCATTGCCAATATTTGATGCAGCAGGACATTATAACTACCTTAAGGCTGCATATCTCGGCATTCAAGAAATAAGTCAACTGGAGAGAAAACACCCAGATGTCAACAGGAAGTTCCAAGATGGCTTCTATATCATTCGTCGAACATATTCGTTTTGGGTAGGCCTCAGTTCTGATCTAGTAACTGAGCAAACCCTTATGATCTCAGTAAAACGCACAGGTAGCTTGAGGCATGGCAGTAATACACGAACAGCCACATTGTGGACAATGTCACCTCCCCCCCCCCCCCCCTATAATGTCTGCGTTCAACATTGCCATGTAGGAGTTCAGTCTTCTCGCATACTCAATGAGCGAACGGCACAAAGATTCGACTGACGCAAGGATTGAAAGGGATGCATCAGATGATTCAAAGATAAGCACAAAACTAACTTCACGTCCACCTTCCTCCTCTGACCCTTTCAAACCTTGGTTCAGCCATTACTGTCCATTAAGAAACTTTTCACCAGCTGTTCAATTAATTAAATACATCTGAAGAGCATCTACTGAAACATCTGTAATATTGTGTTCATGGTCTACGTCAGTGATATATTCAGTATTGGTATTGCCCCTCACTTTTGATTGCTGACCGCCATCTTGGGTTTGCGGTTTTTATTGGGATTTGTTGATCGGGCTGGAATTATTTTCTTAGCACCAGTGAATTGCTTAACCCTGAAAACCATTGGGGCGGGTGCAGAACTTATACTTCTATCACAAAGGTTAAGGAAGTTAACTATTTAGTGATTTTAAGGCCGGCGATGACCATCTGGAACTGACTCAGTTTATCCACTTATTTTCTGTCATTCACCACATTCACTAGGGACAAAATCCGTTGACAGGCGATTTGTCACAATTTTGGTGAGGTCGGATGGTATATTTATCCGCCTAAAGTGGCCATATTGAAACCAGTATGAGCATAGAATGGTTATCGGTGGTCTTAATAGCAATTCAACCCGTGAAATCTACCGCAGATTAGCATGCAAATGCGGCGTAACCAGGACTTCGCTTAGAGCCACTTTAGCGCACAACTCATAGAAATAATTGTGAGTTGTGAAGATTAGCGCAGTTGATGATCTGAGTAAGTAGCCGTTAAAAACGATGTCTATTTTCCATGCATCTTATTGAACTTATTCCTATGCATTAAAATTTTAATACATGCGGAAGAGGCTGAGTGTACAGTCACTCTGAATCCATCATGGTAAGATTCACCACAACAACACTAGAGGCAATGGTTACAGATTGAACGCTTTCTCATAAGTTCAGTTGCAGCAATGGTCTGGCGATATTCTCAGACACTATTTATTTAAACACGTCACATTGAACAAGGTTAATAATTTCTTTGGAGCAAAGCACATCCTGGATGCCTTCAGGGATTTTCTTGCCCAGAATTATGATTGGATTTCTTTATGTGGGGTGCGTTCTTATTAGTGGCTGATTGAAAGAACAACTACAGATACTAGTGGCAGTGGAGGAATGTAATTTTAGCTATTCCCACCGTCAAGCTAAGCTACACCCACACTTTGTCCGTACTGAGATCAATCGATCCATGCACTCTCTGAATCTCAATTTTCAGAAACATATGTCGGTAAGCCGTTGAATATTTTGAAGCGTCCTGTCAAATTAGTTTCAAAATATGCAATAGAATGTTTATTAAATAGCAAAGTCATACAATACGTACAACTAGTCGGCGTATTAAGCATTTATGACGGACTTAATCACGTAATTCATGACGTAATTGATGTGACGTCAGTCTACATGTGACGTGGTTGGTTATGACGTCATATCATTGACTAAGAAATTGGATTCCTCTGTTCGTAATTACTCATTAGAAAGAAGGGGAATGATAGGGGTCAAATCCGTAAAAAACCTTGCTATTCCGTGACTAATTATTCTCTACCACATATCAGTGACAAAATAGGTCTGATAGCTGAATGAATGATTGACAGCTGAACAATCATCTGTTCGAAGGAACGTGGTTAATGAAGCAACTTATTAACTGTTGTTATTTAAAGAAAGACGAATAGCAATTTATCCGCCTGGCGAGTGCGTGACGATAACGAGGAGCATTTTTAAAACACTTTTACTGTCGTGACTAAAATAATGTCCAGAGTGTGTGGGAAGTCTAGTTGCCATGTTGAAAACAGTACTGCTGTAAGCTTTTTGCGGCTTAAGAGAGCAACAACTTACAATAGCATTGATTTTAAGATGAACTCCAATTTGTATTCAAAACGCGTATGAATTGCGCAGCCTGGGCTTTAAATGATATGTTTCATTAGAGCGACCAAATTTAAACATACATCGTTGATTTCTTTGAGCTCTGCTCTCTTAAGATAATTTATCAATCTTCAAAGGGATATTGTCTATTCATGCAGTTATGACTAGGTCCAATTATTGGGATTATGATCGTCATGTTATAGCTAAGGTGCCTGAATTTACACTGCATAATGTCATCATTATGATGCGGTTGATCCTGATTTCAAAACGTCTATGTATACTAGTTTTGCTCGTACTCTGAGTCTGCCATCTACAGAAACAATTCAATAATCACATGGAAATACTTCAATGAACACATAGCAATTATTCATTTGTATCTCGCGAGATCTCCTTCGATACGAGATCGAGAAAAGTATTCTCGAAGAAGCCACGCCTCTATTTTTAGATTGGGCAATTTTTATCAGCAGGTTGGTAGAAATTTTGACAGGTTGCGGATTGTTGCGACAAGCAGTGTGACACAACGATAACACTTCACCATAATAAGTCTCACTGCAAGTTGCTATTTGCAACAGCCATGTAGGATAGTGATAACATAAAAGGCAGTAGCCTGTGCGCAAAAAGGTAAAACAATCTCCAGCTTAGTCTGCCTTTATTGCATCATCCAGATTCGGTGTAGCCTTTTAATTAGCGAACATGCAAATTCCGCTATGCGCATTCCATCCGATATATGATGCTATAAAAGGTTAGAGTGAATGTCAACGGTTGTCGTTGTCGTCGTTGTTATTTTGTTGCGTGCGTGCGTGCGTGCCTGCGTGTGTGTATGCATGACTGCGCGCGTGCACGCGTGGTAGCGGGTGGGTGGGCGGGTAAGCGTGCGCGCCTGCCTGTCTGCCTGCAAGTGTAGACTACGAGTGTTGATGCTACCAAAGTGAGGCTCCGTTCGGATAACAGGAGCTTTACAATATTGCTTTAGAGGTCCTGGCTACGAGTCGAAGAGGAAGTTTTATGCTCTCGCAGGTTATTGGCGATGACATGATTAAAAACGTTTCTAAAACCGAGACTAATCCCATTTTGTGTTAAAGGCAAAAGATGATAGGAGCGTCGATGACAGACCATTAGTGTGCTTTTATAAAGTGGCTTTACTTGCTCAAAACCTCTCTGATCCAAGAATGCCGATGTTATTATGGTTTGAGTACCGTCTTCGATCCATGGGTATAAATTACTGAAGAGCAAATTATCAGGATCTGAAGACGCCTTTCTTTATGTCTGCTATCCGCATTGACAAGTAGAATTTACGCGGCTTGTCGTACGTCTTTAATTCATGATTAGCCAACAGCCAAATGTGAATTTTTGTATGGAGATCATGTGCATCTTTGCGTCGTGTGTCTCTCACGGGCTGGCGGCGATAGATAGAGTCGAATACATTATCAATGGGTTGTCCCCATTTGGCAATGGAGTGTATGTTGTGCTTTGCTCATTTGCAATAGAATGGATGGGTCCGATCTATCACTCAAATATTTGATGTCATAATCAAACATCGCGTGTTAGTTGACGTCATAATCAAAATGAAGTAGCTCCCTCAAGAAAATAGTAAATCCGCCACTAATGTGTACGAATTGTATGTCGTGAATTTAGAATTGAGTAAACAATCTGTTTAATATTTTGAAACTAATTTGACTGATAGTTGCTGCAACCATTGGCAACAGCAGCCCTGTCAAATTAGTTTTAGAATAGACAACAGCTTGCATTGAAAGCTTTCAATAGTTCAAATCGATTCCAACACCCGTGAAAAGTGGGAGGAACTTAGTGCGCATTTAGTAGCCACAGTATTACGCATTTAATCGCGCTCGGCATGGCTCGTTCATGAGCCGGGTCCCGTATAAGCAGCATATCAGATGTAGCCTAGTATAGTTCTTATACCGTATAAGCGCCACCAGAATTATAGAATGGGAATATGAAAAGAGCGGCATCTTCTGACAGGAGGAGTCACTCAGGGGAATATAAGAGGCATAGTTATACCTTGTTGTCGAAATGATCGCAATCTGGTTAAACACATTTATCAGGCCTTATGGGAACAGTGATGCCAACGACGCAGTGTTGTACCAGTCCTAATGACTACGTTAAAAGTTATGAACATATGGTGTTTGGCTTGTTGGTTTGTCACAACGGGAACATCCTGAACTGGTGGCTCGAAATCTGTTTCCTGGTTATATTAATGGTAGAACCGGAGTGTGGTGCCCATTGACCAAAGGCGGGCATGTAACAAAAGATAACCGAAGCTATTGCTTAAAACACTGACTCATGCTTTGCTTGTTCAAAACACTGACTCATGCTTTGCTTGAAACTGGTGATTCACACACCATTACCTCAACAGATTAGCAATTATTTTGATCAGATGGACCACCCTGTGCGGGTAGACATGATTGTGAAGCAGTTAAGAGTTCCCGATGGTTGGAATCAGTTTACTTTACCCAATGTAGCCGTTATGAATTTTGCGACAGAATGGCCAGGTGTCGAAAGTATGAGGGATGAGCTATGCAAATTCTATAGACGCAAGCGAGCATAGGACTTCATAAAAGCCATTCAAAAGCAACCGGAGAAATTATATGCATTCTTTAATTAGGATTGATACAAATCGGACGCAGGAATTCCATCTTATGCTTTTGGCGTTTGTTTATGGTATACGACCTAGACATATAAGTATCAGAGTACAGTAGGGTATAGAAAACTAACAACATTAGGTTACAGTGTCAGGTTCGCTCCAGTGTTAGTGATAGAGACGGAATGTCACTCAAATCGGTAGATATACATCCTGTTGATGACCTGATGAAGCACATTAGAATATTATATGATTGAACTGGTACTTTTGGAACCGGCCCCCATGTCAAATATTGAGACGGATTCTCCAATGAATATATTTTGTAAAGAACAATAATGAATCGATGAACTAAAGAATACAAACAGCCTAGTACCTGAAACTGACCGGTATATTCCTTCAGCAGACAAATATTGCTCTCACTCATTTGTTAGATGGACGTAACAAGGCTACCAGGTCTTGGTGGAGACCGGTTTACCGGTGAAAAGGAAAACGTGTGTGTTGAGGCCATTGCACTGGGCCATGACATGCATCTTCCTGGGACAAGTTTCAGGCACGATTTATGCACACTAGTTAACCCGCACCTTCAAAGACTGGAAACCCTCACTAGAACTCTAAGAGTATCCAGAAAATTGGAGTTAGCATTTCTTTTAATATAGTAGACCTGATTATGAATATAGTTACGTCAACTCCGGTAGGTTTATGCATAGGCCCTAATGGTTGGCATACATCTTCCATGTACTGTAATTAGTATAAACATTAGATTTTAAGGGATATTCCACTGGGAGATTGTGTGCATCTGGCGTAAAGTACTAATTATCTGCATTAATTTGAGACCAAGAGCACAATTTTATGCCAACAAATAAAAAAGATATCCACAATTTAAATTGTTAACGTAACCAGTAGATAGATAGAGGCGCCATTTTGGCCAAGCGGCTGACGTCACCGACACGCCTACTCTCTGAGCAATCTAGGATAGCCGTAACCAGTCTCGTGTTACAGCATTTACTTCTGGATAATTAGCGTACTAGCTAAACAACTGACACTTTGCCAGTGTTTGGAGGAAATTAAAATGCAATTAGTGTCCCAATGATCGCGCCAGCCATCGCAGCGCTAAATTGTCAAAAATTGTCTTCTTGGTCTGCAAGTGGATATATTCTATTTAAAACAGTAAAGGTGTATGCCAGGAGCATGTTTGCAATCAACCAGTTACAAAAAATTCTTGAAAGCGTAAAAATATGTTAGTTGAATAAAATTTGAAGGTAATTTCTCTGAAAGCTGTTGCTGACTATTGTAACTTCTGCTTCCAGTCAAATTCCAGTTTCAAAATAGTTAACAGGCAGTAAGTATGGGTTAACATTTTAAGATTGGGAACAATTAGTTAACTCTTTCAAGACAAGAAAAGCAGAAAGCTTAAAATTTACCCTGCATTTTTAATTTAATTCAGAATATTCAACACACCGCGTGATTATTTTAATAACAAACGTTGTAAATGATAACGCTTGATTTCAAGAGTGTGAAAGCGTTAAATTACTAATTATGTCTAGCGTGCACGTGTCATTATTTACTTGATGCCGCCTACTATCGTCTACTAAGTATACCGCTACGCGATTGGCTATAATTGCCCGACCCAACAATCAGCAACATCGTTTCATTCTGGTTTGCAAATTCCATTTTACAATTGCCGCAAGCAAATAAATACTGACGTTAATTGTCGAGCTTAATTCTGTTATATTATAATTAAATACTGTGTCTTTTGTTTGAAATTTTAATAATTATACAGACTATATGTTCTAAGATTGTGTATTTCAAATTTAGATGTGGAAGATATCCATCCGGTGCCGATGTTATAAAACCATCTGTCAGTTAGTGACAGATGCTTCGATCCGGTATCTGAAAAAGTGAATTGCTGTTCCATTTCCATGATCGTGTCTATTACCGCAAGCCCATGCTTGACACGCGGACATGTTGCGATTTAACCATTTCGTGCCAGAACTGGCCTATGCAATCGTCAAGTTGGGGAATGGTCATTTGCAGGTCAAGAAAAGACTTTTTTTTTAATTACCACGGGGATGACTGTCTCAGTAACCGAAGCAGTCATTCCAGTGGTCAATTTTCAAGACTAGTCTTTGCTTGACCTGCAAATGGACATTCAATAAGGAAATTTTCTGTTTTTCCTGACATAATTTGTACATTTAAAGGGTTAATTAATATTCAATATTCTACTGACGTCATAATCTCGCGGGTTCTCGCTCTCGTTGCGAGAAAATGGATGCGGCCGAGGAGTAAGGTTTTCGACAGTCTTGGGCGTATTCATTTTATTATTCCTCGGCAATGGAACAGTATATCTTATATTTTCCTGCGGCAACTATTTCGGATAGTAGTATATTTTTAGTTGACTTATTCCCGATTCTCCCTTGAATTTCCCTTTAACACCGATTAGGAGTGTGACTGCTAAGAGAGCAGCGTGTTGAAGATAAATGTTACGCTGCCTGCCTTGATGTCTTGCATAAATAGCCTATTTTATAACTTTCACGTATGATATATATATGAATGAGCACATGCTAAAGCACAATTCGCATAATACCAGTGGTGTATTCTGGACGCGAGAGACAGACGGGTGATATAGTGAGGAGACATTGTCTTGAGAGTTAGTCTTGATTCCGCATGTGAGAGAATGGTTTGCCGTTTGCCAGGATAAGATCAGGCAAGTGGGCTTGATGATGATTGGCACCTAGAGATACAGAAGGTTAATATGAGCAGCTGGTGAGCATAGATTGCGGTGTTTGGCTTAATGCCTTGAGCTGGGCCTGGAACTTTGTCCATCAGTGACATAGATGCTTGACCATTTACCCGCAACCCCAAAACAATCCGAGCAGCCCAATATGAATTGAATTGCGAAATTTCTTGCATTCAGGAGATAAACCGACCAACAAACAGACACACAGGCAGACAGACGGCACCTACGGCAATACTCACAAAGGTTTCGGCGTGAGTAAATGGTAGGCCTACGTCAGAGCGCGGTAAAGTATGTGTATTGTTGAAAAAATCAGTCCTAATTCTGTGTGAAAAGATTGGCTACATTGGGCTTACAGAATGCGAACTGAACCATATGTATGTGTCACCATTTGACGTTGTCGCCGGACGATGCCCTGTGGGTGTGATTCAACACAAAATTACCGACTAGATTTCGCTTTCTTGTTTTGCTAATAGGTTCACAACATGTACACTGAGACATAGGGGCATACACCTCAAGCGATCGCTTCACACGCTTTAGCCCCAGTATGTTTCAAATCATCTATTCCTATGTATATGTGAGCTACAGAGGTTAGGGCATACCAAACTCGAAATAGAAAAAATAGCATTAAAAAATGGAGTGTATCTTTCTAAGGTAAGATTATCAAATCGAAGATTAGTTTTGCTTTATGTGAAAGGAATTAGAGGTTTTATTGCGCAGCATTGTTCCAGCAGCGATGTGGGGAATCGTTTCAAAAAGCATTGGCTCAAGAAATAGTGATTGTGCGAATAAATACGCACGGTCATGCCAATGTCAAGTTTCTCAGTGCTGGGACTGTTGCAGACGACAGGCAATGATAACAAATCAGTCGTAACGAGGTCTATGTCGACTCTCCATTACGCAATGCGCAAGAGTATTATATTATGATTCGCTTGAGGGTTTTAAATGTGCTTAATGCAGGATTATGCAAGCTATTCATGTTATATGCCAGTTTTAAGTGGATCTTCTTTTCCTCTTTCAGTAAATGAAGGATCAAATGCTGGTGTTCTATCCTTAGGCAATGTTGTCTATTTCTGTGTGAGTAAAACTCTCGCAGTCTTTCATAGCGGGAGATGACGGGGAATGTAAGCTAATTGCGTCCTCTTCAGCGCTTATATTATAAATTAGGAGTGCGCCTTATGCCAGTGGGAAGTAGGCTTATGCCAATTTGATTGAAAATAGGTTTTAATACCACCACCAATCGGCTCTCAGGAGCAGTCAGAGGTCGCGCTGTAGCCTCCATACAAATTATGAAAGTAATCGCTGTATCTGAACGCACAAAGCCATCACACTTCACATGCCCCCTCACCATTCTCCCACGATAACTCACACATCAGCAACATCAATCCACGTCACCAAGCCTTACCCCGAAGAAGGAATAACTAGAGACGTTAAGGTACAGTATTCATGTTGTGCTCTGAAATAAAAGTCGAGATTTGCTGTTATATTAAATCTGCTGATCAAGTTGCAAATACGTTATCTGAATGTTGTTGTTGTTGCTATTTATGATTGCAATAGCTTTCAGTCCAATTATCATCACCGTTATAATCGGCATGTTATTCACTATATGCCATCGTGTTAGAAGGTCATGTAGGCATACAGCAATTATCATCATCCTCATCATCATCATCACCAGCATCATCATCATCATCATCATCATCATCATCGATCATCGTGGGGCGAAATAGAAGCTACAACGTGTCTGTATTTCGTCCATACTTTCCTGTTATTCATCAGTGTGCCGAGTTCCACTGGATCGAGGTCAACGTCTCTGTCAAGCAGAGCTGAATATGTCACGGCTTTTCTTGTTTGCATTGCTGTGGCGCAGGGAGTGTCCCAAAACATTAGGTTGGTCGGTAGCCGTTGCATAATGCCCAGGACATTTCCTCTCTCCTTCTCCATACCGTTGAGAGTAATGAAGATCACCGTACAGTTCACTGCTGAACATATAGGCACGTAAACTAATATCAGGCCCTCCTCGCAGAAGTTGGGTGTAGTATCGGTCTATTCGGGCATCGAAAATGCGATTCACTCTACGTTTTGGTGATCCATGCAATAGGGTGCTCCCAACACATGCTATAAAGAAGACCAGGTTTGTGTCACGGCTAAGTTGTAATTTCCAAATTGTCTCCGGTCCATCATCCAGTACATCCATCATTTCACATCCCTGCGCGAATAAAGTCAGTGCGTGCGTGCGTGCGTGCGTGCGTGCGTGCGTGCGTGCGTGCGTGCGTGCGTGCGTGCGTGCGTGCGTGCGTGCGTGCGTGCGTGCGTGCGTGCGTGCGTGCGTGCGTGCGTGCGTGCGTGCGTGCGTGCGTGCGTGCGTGCGCGCGTTTGTGTGTTGGGATGGGGGGGGGGGGGTCTTGCTGCTGCTCACTCCCTCCATCCCCCTCCCTCCCTCCCTTCCCCCCCCCCTCCTCTCTCTCTCTCTCCCTCCCTCCCTCCCCCCTCCCTCTCTCTCTCTCTCTCTCTCGCTCTCTCTCTCTCTCTCGTTATTGTTATCTTTAACGTTGCGAATTTGGTCAACAATGTACAATAGGGATGGTCAACGTTTGGTGATAAGCTAAGGGTGCCAAAAGACACACCAGCACAGGGAGCCTTGGAATCAGCCTTACATGGAGCCAAAAAATACAAAGTCAGGAGAGGACGCCATTGCATTAATCTGCTACGCGTTCAACGAGGTGGCCTCCGAGTACACTCAAATCAAGAACAGACCCGAGGAAGCTAAGAATTTCGGCTGAGGACAAGACACGTTGCGCAAAAGCGAAGAAGGACTGATTGCCGCTGTATGATGATTCTACTACTACAGCCGCAGAATATAGTAATCATACATAATCATATATTATTATATACTGGCTGAGTATAATAATTTTGTAGGGAAATGGCAACTCTAAGTTCTTTAACTTGTGCACACTCATATTGTGCATATGTTATAACAAAATAAATCAAACCAAATTCAATGTACCCTGGTGGCGTCACGGCAACTCTAGTCTGCAAGACTGCAACATCTCTGACACAAAATTTATACAAACAAACAAACGTACACGGCTCTTTCAATACTCTAAGGGAGATTATGGCGCCATGCGTAAACACAACATTGGAATTTGTAAGATGACCAAGATAATGGCTGTGATATCGAGACCAATTAGCAAGTAATTAGAGGGTCGACAATTTCTAATAAATTGATCTGGTTACTTAATGTGAATTATTAATTTATGTATATAACTGAGTAATTTGTCGAACTATGAGTAAAGGGAATTAACTACACCTTTCCTTGTAAATGGACAATTTAAGAGTTGTCTCTCGTGTATTCATTGAGCCCTCGACTTGCGAGCACGTTCCATAGCCGTCAGCCTTATCCCCCGCACAGAGAGGGGCGTGCCTGTGAGACTAGTTGAACCCGTGCAATTCATGAAAAGTCCAATTAAACGAGAAAAGCCGATTTTAGATTGCAAGGCTTTTTGAAAAGATTTATTCACTGAACAAGCTCCAGTTCATAAACAAGGGCCAATTTGTCCAATAGGCTACCCACGTTGTTGACATTTCTTTTCTTTTTTCAATCAGGCCGCCGTGACATCCAGCGTATCTATTTGAAAATAATGTTGCTGAAAGTCGTTCAGTGCTGTTGCGTTTTAGCCTTTGACCACAAAATTGAGACACATCTCTTGGACACCACGGGCAAGCTTCTCACCCCCACCCACCTCCACCCATCCACCCACCCCACGTTCAGAGAAGATCACGCCAACAGAACAATCTTTATCGTAAAACGTCTTAAGGATAAGAAGAAGAACCACTCCATGCAAGCACGCATCTATCCTTGTGTCTCGAGGGACGAGGGTAGGATAACTGCCAGATCAATGTATGGCATCGTCACCTCAATGTATGGCATCGTGATAGCGAACATAAATGTCCAACCATAAATTTTATTATTGAATTGAACCATAATTGCTGACAACGTATTACATGTACTTACAGTAACATAACTTTGCCATCACGACCACCCGCTGCCACCACCCCCACCCCACCCCAACCCCACCCCTAACCTTCACCCCGCCCCACGGATATGGTGGACGGTTCCACGCTCGAATCCGTTGTTTGTTCAGGCTTCGAACGGTGTTCGACCGTTCTATTATGTTCGTAATAATAATAATAATAATAATAATAATAATAATAATAATAATATTCTTTATTTTGCGATGTTAAATCGTCAGTTGCCTGATGTTAACGAGGCGCTCAAACATATATACACTATGTACAATAATATATAATATACACTGAATGTTTGTACAAATGTCGAAAAATACAAAATACAAAAATTGCTGCAAGATTAATAATAAGAAGAAGAATAGCATTATTATATTTTATATTATGATTGCCTACTTATAACTTGCGCACATACACTCATATAGACACACATTGACGCACACATCTACGGACTTACATGCAGACACTTACGCACACAATTACGCGAGCATGGCCGTACGCACACATACACAACGGACAGACATGTAGACAAACAATCTACCTCAAACAATTTCTTTCTTCAAGGCAATTTTACGGTTAAGCTGTTCAATATTTTGAAACTAATTTGTCCGGACTGCTGTTGTTGCATATGGCGGCTTATGCCGTGTTCTTAGTAGATACTCAATCAGGAATAACGTCTTACTGATGTATGGTGTTATTCCGGATTGGCTCCAGCGTGAACGCGACCTTAAGATATAAGGAACTATTCCTACATTTGGCGGGGACTTGTTCATTGTTCATGAAGGCGCTAGATACGTCATTTTATGAATTTATTTGAATGTGACGCCAGACTACAAGTGACTCACGCACACCTGCATGCCCTTATGCACACATGTGTGTACGCATTTATGTACAATTAAATAATAGCGTTAGCTAAGCTCTATCCAACATTAGCCTGAGTTGGGATCGATCGAATAGGTGGGGCCCTTAACTCCGTAAATATATTTCTTTATTTACATAAATATATACCTTTATTGTGGTGTAGGTATGTTGACCGAATAAATTGAAACCAATTTGACAGGATGCATTTTCTGCCCATGGTAGTAGATGCGCCTAGTCAAATTGGCTCCAAATTATCCAACAAAGTTTATTAACAGTAAATACATACACTTCGTATAGTCTGACCGACTATTTAGCGTTCTTGACTGACTAAGATGGCATTCAGTGTTTAGTTCGTTGTGACATCAACCTGGATGTGACGAAATTGATTATGACGTCATATATTTGATTAATACATTGGATCGTAATTGATTATGATGTCATATATGTGATTAATACATTGGATTTATTAATTGGACGAAATTGATTATGACGTCATATATTTGATTAACACATTGGATCGAAGTTGATTATGGCGTTATATATGTGATTAATACATTTGATTGGATTCATTAATGGTATAAGAATTATTTAGCGATTTCAAAATGGCTCAGTGATACATCATATAAGAAATAGACATAATTCTATTTTGAAAATTCCAACAATTAATTTTATAAACTAAAGAGAGAGAGAGAGAGAGAGAGAGAGAGAGAGAGAGAGAGAGAGAGAGAGAGAGAGAGAGAGAGAGAGAGAGAGAGAGACGGAGCGGAGAGAGAGAGAGAGAGAGAGAGAGAGAGAGAGAGAGAGAGAGAGATAATATATAGTTTACATCGTTTTAGCCTAACTGCTTGATTGTTGGGTTTCTGCAAATTATGTTTGCCACGAGGTTTTAGCTCTTGATGTGCGGAAACATTTGGAAAACAATCTGACAGAAAATTGATTGTAGCCAAGCCACCAACAATCTCCTGTCAAATTGTTATTATCATCATCATCCTCATCCTCTTTCCACACATATTTTATGTGCGTCTTATGTGATGTACGTCAAGAGTCTTCATTCAGTTCTTTATTCCATTATGTTTAGTTGTTTGCGATTGTACAAGTCACTTGGACAGTTTCAACCTATTATTTCAAACGTAGCCTTGTGGTGTAAGAATAACGCCCATTAGAACTTAGAAACTTTCAGTCAGGATTCACTCAATTGGCCTGGGAGATTCGCCTCCCTCGTCACCATCAGCCACCACCAACACCGAAGCTCCCGCCACTGAAACTGCCACCAACGTCGCCTTCACAGGAACCTCCATCACAGAAATCACCACCACAAGAACTACTAAGGAAGCCGCTGCAACTACTGATGCCACCTCACCACTGACCGCTTCTGCCATTCAAAACCACTTCTGCCAGAACAAGCGTACACATCAGTGTAACCCTCTTCTGCTCGGACTGAAAGAAGAAGGTGAATCACCAGGAACAGGAAACATCCAAAGTAAATCGTGATGGACATTGGAAGTGGCCTGGCCACACCTAGCCCTGATCTTCTGCCCACAGACAGCGGAGATGAGACCGGCATATCCAAGGAGATGGCTGCCCACTCTGGTTAGCAAACGTTTGTGTGGGAGCCGCAACCTGGCGTCAAGGGGATGGCGTTGCAAGCCCCGAGACCCAGAGGGCTCACAGTCATAGACACACACCGTCTTGGTGGACTGACTTCACTTGACTGGAACACCAGCCCAGGGCTCGAGGGACTCAAAGAAGAGGACAGCTTGCACAATGACCAGCCACCTGGTCCCCTCAGACGGGGACAGGTGTGAGATGGAGGCTGCCCAGCCACACTATGCAGAACCTCCATATTCTTGTATGGGTTCTCTGAACCTTGTGGCACCAGAGAAGCCATGTACCACAGACTGATGAATGTAACAATCGGATATATCGTGCCGCATCTCCAGTGGCAGCCATCGAGGACGGTCTCGTGCAAACATTACAGAGGCATGTCAAGCAAGAGGCAAAGCAAATCTAACACTTTAAGGAGCTAATGACGCAGCTACAGGCACATAAGGTCAGCCTCAGCGAACACCTGCTCGAAGTAGAGGCAGGCACCGGCCCGCTGCCCGGCTCATGGGGAACCCAACCACAGTCCTCGCCGCGCTCGGCTACAATATCATACCATACTACCTCAACTGCCAGTTATGGCATCATGAAGTCACTGACAGCAGGACTGACATTTGAAATATATTTACACTATCTTAAAGTATTCAAACCAACCTCTTGATATAGAGTCTGACACTCGATCAGATCGAATGAGTTCTTTTAGGTCCCACATGGCACAGACTTTACGGCCTTACGTCCCCTCTAAAGGATATGTCATGTGAATGAGGTATGGAGCAGTGCAAGTTTGCACTTTGATGGCATGCACTTTGATGGCATGCCTGAACACCTTGCCGTTAAGCGGGATTAAATGCGGATTCCAAGCACGCGCGGCTCGGCTGTTTAAACCACAATACCAATTGCGCGGCTGGTCATGTGATACAATCAAATGTAAAATATCACATGATTAAACCACATGATTTTTAAGTTTTACCAAATTTGTACAGTTATCTATATAACAACTACCTCTAAGAATTTTTTTAAATCATTGTTCATTACGCTGTACAATATTTTACT
Source organism: Chaetoderma sp. LZ-2023a (assembly GCA_034401795.1). Lineage (NCBI taxonomy): Eukaryota > Metazoa > Mollusca > Caudofoveata > Chaetodermatida > Chaetodermatidae > Chaetoderma > Chaetoderma sp. LZ-2023a. The sequence continues at coordinate 135,342,641 of CM067372.1, forward strand.
ATGGCATCAACGAACGTGTACATATATGCTATCTTATGTATGCTACCAGCAGGTAACGTTTCGCTGAATAATATAGTATATATAGTAATGTAATACATTGCTGTCAAATAATCGAAAGGTTTACATTCACATTGTAAAGTGTTTCCGTGATTTCGCCCGTTAACATTTTAGACAGTCGATAACAGGCGCGGTCTAAAACAGCCGTCAGTAGACCCAAAACAGCCGCCGGTATAGCGATAACAGCCGCCGGTGCGTGTAGTATCTCGTGTCTAGTTATTTTATCATCTAAGATTATAATTGTGTTTTTACTGTGAGAAATATATTATTTGATCAAATTTATTACCGTCAGTAATATTTGTTTCTGATCGAGTGTCAGACTCTATATCAAGAGGTTGGTTTGAATACTTTAAGATAATAAATTTGTATTTGACTGTGTGACTTCAAAACAAGAAACAGACGTTAAAAATTTAGTGTCGTATATAAATTAGAAAAAATCGGATAAAACTAAAACCAAATCGACTAAATCTATCAGTGTTACCGTTGTTAAACTGTAATAAAATGATTAATACATCTAACCACTGATAGTGTCAGCTTCGATGCTTAAAACTCACTTTTTAGAAGACGTCACCAGTTTCCGTGATTGTTTACATTAGCAACGCTAGATCTCTGCTGTATGATACAATCCAGCCAATATAATTTTATTCTGTCTGTTGTTTCAACATCACAAACATTTAGGCATGCACATAAACACATGTAAACTTAACCCGTACACAAATTAAACAGTGTAAAACTGTAATAACACCTTTTTCTGATAGATTATTGTCTTGTAACAAATAAAAACAAATAATAATAAAAATAACGGAGTATAATTAAAAATAAACACTAAAAATATATAAAACAATTAACAATAATAAATTATTTTTAAATATGTGAAAAAATACCCACATCAAAACGTACATCATCACAAGCCACACTTCACTACTAGGCATATAACTTGCACCTGTGCTCCCCCAAACCAATCTTGATTACTTACTAACATTCTTGAAATTGTTCTGTTTCATGTCTGTCTCTCCTACGGCTGTCCCCTGTCTAATCTTTTCCCGAGTTGCCGCGGGACAGAGAAATAACTCTACATACACTATACAAACAATTAGGTTTGTGTTTCTATCCTGTTTGTGATGTTTGTCTAAGCACAATATTAGAAAAAATCGAGTAATATACTATACACCTTATTAAACTGCCATACCAACCGCATACAATATTTGGTACAAGTAAGCAACATGGTATGCCAGTACTGTAAGGACCCTGCAAAGCCTACATAATTTAGATCATCAGACTATTGGCTATGCAAAGAGTGCGACAGAATACGAGAAGAGGAAGTATATAGGAAATATCTATCAACATAATCCTCAAATCAAGCCAAAGTAATTACTAGCATGGCACGCCAGAAGCCCAAACAATCAAACCCATCAATCAACATCTCCGCCACTGAAGCAGTTGTTCAGCCAACTCCGCCAGTTAGTGTGTCAAAGTCTCCCATGGGTGTGTATACAACCCCAAATGAGCATCTTTCTACACCAGACATTATGACATCAAGCTTGTCAACAAATACTTCTCCGACTGGCTCTCACACACAGCAAACATGTGTTGTTGAGCCTCCTATCACAAACATACTACCAGATATGACTAATCCTGGTAACCAAGAAGAAAATGAAAATACCCATACTCTACAGATTTTATGCCCCTGCCATAAACCAAATAATAGGTATATGATAATGTGTTTTAATTGTAAGAACTGGCAACACTACCACTGTACTAATCTGCCAACTTATATGTTGTCCACCCTTACTGCATCCCGGCGCAGATACATCTGTAGCACCTGTACGACTATCTCAGACCATATTGCAGAATACATCGAATGGCGTAAAACACCAGAAGGCTGCCATGTTGAACCAGCACCCAACAGTACATGCCAACATGGGCCAGCTCATATAAGTACGTCCCAAGACAATAACACAGTAGCTGCTGGACCTGATTCACCGTCCCAGCAACCTCTAATGGAGACATCCCCTAAAGTTGCAGACCTACCAACTGCACAAATCCAACAAACGGTAACACATACTAATGATGTAAGCCTAACAAACATGGAAATGCAACAAACTCTAACTGCTACATCAACTAATGATGTAAAACTAGCTAAAAGATCCTCACCGAGCACAACAGTACCTACATCTAATCCTACTATAGTTGATCTTGCTGGACAAATAAAAGAAATCCAAAAGAGTCTTGAATCGCTGAGTTATCAAGTAAAGAATCTTCAATCCACCCCTCACCATGGTGTAGAGCATAATAATACATTCATAACTCCAGTTATCAAAGATGTTTCTCCACCAACATACAGACCGATACCAGTTCTAACCAGGCAAACGTGACAGTTAAATTCAATATCCAGCAGTGCAGCAACTTCATAATCCTATCAAACATCAAGGGAATTTCAATCCACTGGTAGGCAGACAAATCTGAATATAAATACAAACCAGCAAACCTATCAACCAACTACAGGACATTCTCAAATGAGACAGAAATACAATGGTGATAGTATGAACTCACAAGCCTATCACCGTCCAGAAAATGTCCAAAATAAGCAGAAATATAATAACCAGAATAGGAACATCACAAAGGCAACAGGTGATATATCTTACCAGAATGGGACTGCTACAGCACAGTATCATTCCGATGTTACTCCAACAAGGGACCAGATGAAACGCGTCCTAATTATAGGGAGCTCAACGTTGAGGAAGTTTAGTGGACGCTATATGTCCAATGACACCATGAACATCAACATTAAAACTCTAAGAGGTTCTCATATTATCGACATACACGACCACATAGACAGTTATCTTTCTGCAAGCAGTCACGATGCAAGTGTTATCCATGTCGGAAGTAATGACATCGTGAAGAGTAATCCACATGAAATGGTAAAAGACTACACAGTGCTGCTGCATAGGATCCATGCTATCTCACCGCACATACAAATATTTGTATCCTCACTACTACCTAGACCTCTGAATGCACATGAAAATAGTGTAACATTGGAATTTAACAACATGCTGCTTAAACTGTCAGAAACACAAAATGCAATATTCATAGACAATTCCCAGCTCTTCAATGACCCTAGTGGAACAGTTTACACAGAGCTATTCCATGACCGCATTCATCCAAATGTCAATGGAACGCGTGTTTTGTCAGAAAACATTACAAACTATTTAAGCTCGATTCTTATAATGTCACAAACTGCGTACATGACACCTATGCTACAGAATGTAGACAATCATTTCATGAATCCATATTTTCACAATGGGAGGATGCATGGGAGGAGTCACCAGAACTAGAACGCAAAGAGCTCCTGGGCAAATCGGGCCCCCACCTACCACCAATCACAGTACAGACCAAACCAGTACTATCACGATTTTCAAACTGTACAGTAACTAATGACCCAGAAACTGTAAATAGATTTAATGGCATACATAGTAATTTGCATGACACTGTACATACATCAGAACATCCCAATTGTTCTAACTTTTGCTTTGATAAGTCACATTGTGCGAATGTAGATTCTCTATTTAAATGGAATGTTTTAAATACTGGTAATGTACCCGATGATTGTGTCCTTAAGGAACGTTGTTTCCCTATATCCACTAGAAACTGTTTCACTTTACTTTCAGACGAATGTGTAAATAATAAACATGGCCAAAGTCTGACACAATCTCTGGTCGGCTCCAAAATTAGAGGAAATAAACCAAATAATGTAAATACGAAATGTACAAAATCAATTAATGAGATTATGATCCTCTATACAAATGCTGACGTCTTTACACGTGAGAAGAAAACCGAACTTCTGCACATAATACAAGATGACCCACCAGATATCATAGCTATAGTTGAAGCCAAGCCAAAAAACTATAGAACTCAACCTAGTATAGCAGACTACAATCTAGATGGCTACAGCATTGAAGATAAAAATATTACTACTACAATAGGAAGAGGTATCTTACTATACATAAAAAACACTTTATCTTATAATCTACTAAACATTAACCAAAGTATGTTCGAAGAATACATCCTCTGCGAAATATGATGTAAACATGAAACACTGCGTTTGGGAGTGTTTTATAGAAGCCCGAACTCTAATAACCAAAACAATAATGAACTCTGTCATATTTTAAAGGAAATACACACCACTAACCTGCACTCGCTTATCCTAGGAGACTTTAATATGCCACATATTAATTGGTTTACAAACACATACAACACCTCTAGCTCTAGCTCTAGCCTAGACTTTACGTTTAAGTTTATTGAATCTGTAAGAGACTGCTTCTTACAACAGCTAATTTCAATGCCTACTAGAGGGCATGGGTCCGACAAGCCAACAATATTGGATTTAGTATTTACTAATTACCCTGACCTGGTGGATAATATTCATACAAATGCGCCACTTGGAAAAAGTGACCATTCCACTATACATAAATGGAATCATATCTAAACCAACAGACGTAACAAGCGGTATACCACAGGGCTCAGTTTTAGGGCCATTACTGTTTATAATTTACATTAATGATCTTCCCGATGTAATCAGTAGTGGGTCTGAGATCTTTTTATTTGCAGATGACACTAAACTCTTTCGATCAATCTTTAACCCAAAAGACTGCGACACCCTGCATAATGATATTAACTCTATGTGTTCATGGACTGATAATTCATTATTGAGGTTCCACCCAGATAAATGCAAAAGTATGCGAATATCAACAAAAAATACATCACTACACACTTATACAATGGAATTTAATAACCATACTCTAGCCCATTCATCTAGTGAAAAAGATATAGGTGTCATAATAGACGATAAACTATGCTTCGATGAACATATAAATGGAAAAATAAGCAAATCTAACCAAATAATGGGACTGATTAGGAGAACATTTGACTATCTAGATAAAGAAAACTTTAAACATCTCTACAAATCTCTTGTTAGGCCACATATTGAATACGCTAATGTGGTTTGGGCTCCATATCTGAAAAAGCACATAAATGCAATCGAAAATGTCCAAAGACGGGCAACCAAACTTGTTCCTGGTATGCGTAATCTACCATATCACGTACGCCTCCAAAAGTTAAAGTTACCAACATTAGTATTTAGAAGATTGCGTAGCGACATGATCGAGTTATATAAAATTCTTAGCAATAAATATGACCAAGTTACTGCAGACCTTATTGAGCGACAAGACACAAATAGCATAACTCGAGGCCACAGCCTAAAAATTATGAAAATAAGACCAAGACTCAATATACGAAAGTTTTCTTTCCCGTTGCGCTGTACTGATCAATGGAATAAACTACCCGAATCCGTTATCAGCGCCCCATCAGTGAATTCTTTCAAAGCTAGACTAGACAAGCTATGGGAAAGTCATCCATTGCGCTATAACTACGACTGTGAACCCATCTGTAATATTTATACTCCAGAATCACTATAACATAGCCAATGTATAATTGTTAATAACAACTTAATAACATTAAAATGAACCATAAATATATGCAGCCCATTCCTGACGTTAGAGGCTTGTTGACGCCTGCTGTCAGTAGAGGATTCGTGTAAGTTCGGGTAAGTAAATTCAATGCCAGCGTACCACTCTGGTAGGGCCTACTACCATGGATATGTAATCCATAGACATATAGGTTTTTAAATTGCAGAGTTGTAGGAATGGATGTTTTTGTTTTGCCCCGCCCATCTCTAGTTAAGCAGCTTATAAGCTCCAGCCACGCTTTGCCAGTTTTGGGATCGATCGATCCATGCACTCACTGAATCTCAATTTCTTGAAAACTGCAGGTAAGCTGTTTACTATTTTGAAACTAAGTTGACTGGGCACTGTTGCTGTAGTAAAGACCTACAATTCGTAGTCTATAATTTGGCGCCAGTTGACAGACTATTAGGCATTTATGACAGAATTAATTATGTAATTCAAGACATAATTGCTTGTGACATTATAGATCGATAGAGTGTAGACGTTTATAATTTGTTGTTGATATGTTCATATATTAACGTACGTTCATATTATGATTTTGAATGATTTATTATAATAGGCCTATATTGTAGATAACATGCTCCTAAGATTACGATTTTGCATGATTTGTTAGTTAGGCTAGTTGGTTTCATCTAATATGCATATATAAATATATGGGTAAGCTGTTGAATATTTTGAAACCTATGGCAACAACAGCTCCCAGTTAAATTAGTTTCAAAATATTCAAGAGAATCTTTATTAAATAGGCCTAGTAAAGACATACAATTCGTACAACAATGCTTAGCTTCAATTACGCATTCGTGATGACTTAACTATGTCACTCATGGCGTAGTTGATTATGACATCATCCTACACATCAGGTAATTGATTATGATGTCATATGGTGGATAAACTGGAAAGCTCTATTGAACGGCATGCACAGTATCATGCATTCGGGTGCCATGACATATGTTGATTGTTATGCATTTGTGTGCTATACGTTAGTTTGTATTTTATTTCAATCAATCAAACTTGTTGGCAATTCATCAGAAAGTGCTTTTCTTCTTCAACTAGTATATTAGGCATACATTATTGATAATTAGTAATATGCGCAACATATATTTTATGTCTGACGAGGTCGTCTGGTCTCTCATATGTTGGCCCTGAAAATGGTCGTTGTGACAAATCAATTGTCTGACGATGTCTAGTCATCCGCATATTCCGCTACAGATGCTTTGGACAGATCAGGTGAGCTGCGGTTTCAAGAAGCATATGAGGCACTGTCCTCATCAATAATCATATAGCGTGGTTGCTATCACTGGTGGTGGTTCTAACTATGGACGCCTGTAAGTCGTATGTGCAATACAGACTATTAATTAATAATCTTATAACAGGATTGTCATCACTGCTGGTGGTGGTGGCAGCGGCTGTAACTATGCCTATATAATAAGTTGTACATATATAATTTATACTACTATCAATCTCGTAGGTGATGTTCAACTAGACTGCATCATCATCTACAATGGCATCAGCTACTTCATCATCCACTTTTGGTGCTAAGGGAACAAATGTGGGGTGGAAAGAAAGTAAAAAGGTGTTATTTTGAAACTAAAAACATATTACATGACGGGATGGAGAGAAAAAAACCTTGAAAATTAATCTTAGAAGCCCCGCGTGTCTGATGTAACAATAATAAGGGAGATAAATCTGGATGGTTTATTTAAATTGTCACAACCTATCGGGAGTAATCTCCCTTATTATTGATACATCGAAATGACTGCGGTTTCTAGTTGGTAATTAAAATGTGTTCATCTTTGTAGATGCATAATGTCACTATGTACATCACATATATGGTTATGACATGAGATGTGGTGTTTATTATTGCTGTGAATTTACGTAATAATAGGTGATATGAGATGCGGGTTACGAATGTTAGTGTAATGAATTGGCATGCGGAAGTCGAAACCACGTAGGCAGTGTTGCCCACAACATCTGATTTTTGGGTGTCCCAAGGACCCCACACTCAGATTTGAGGGTCCCACTGTAAAATCTGGGGGTCCCATGGAGTCCTCATCTGAAATATGGGGGTCCCATGTTTTTTTCCTTAATATAAACACAACACATTGATCTAATAATAAAGCACTTTATTAAACATTTTGAAAGCACTAGTGTAAATACTGTTAATGTATATATAGAGAATATTAACTATGCATAGTTTATTAACCGTAAGCACCTACCACTTTTGGCCACCATTGTAGATCACCAAAATACCTATTTTTGAAAGTTTAACACTGGAATGACAGGCTCTAAACAGTGCCAGTCATTCCAGTGGTAAATTTTCAAAAGTATGTATTCTGTGATCTACAATGGTGGCTAAAATTGATCTATTGAAATGGCCCTTGTATATTTAACAAATAACATTTGAATTGCATGTCAATAAATAATAACTTAAAGCACTGTACTTGTTTGTTGTCTGATAAACCAACCAACCTACGTTGACAACCTTGTATGATTAACATTGCCAAATACCACTACATTAGTAATTAGCAAAGACCACTGCATTAGTTTTTCTATAAAACCCTAACTTGACTTTGGACGAATTGAAAAATTACGAGGATGGGGGGCGAGTTTACTCAAGGACGACTTGACCTACTTCGATATAATGCGCGCATATTTTTTTAATGTAACTGGAATGACTAAATATAGTGGAATACATAGGCTAAGATCAGACAAAACAATAATTTATCAAAAATAATCTGTATAAATCAGATTAAACTGCGTAATTAGTGAAAATATATCAGCCAATAACCGGATATGTCTAATTCATAGGGAGTAACTATGTAACGCGATTGCTGATTGGTTGAAGCATAGATAACGCATTAGCGTGTATCCAATAAGGACGCTTGTATCGGGGAGCTTTGAGCTATACACTGTTTGGGAAAAAATCTATATTTTAACGTATGCCTACCTGTAGATCGACGATATCGTGGAACATCGCTGCTGGGATGAGCTTTTTAGTTGAGAAATTGGGAACACCTAACGATCGAGTATTGTTAAACATTATAAACACTAATCCATCAGTCAATCAATCAGCCGCTATTGCTAAATAAAAGACAGTGTATAGCGCGTATTGATACCGTTATTCAAACAGCAATACAAAGACACCGCCACTAATCCGTAAAATGACCATTCAAATGTAAAAGATATCACAATATCTTCCATATATTCCTTCATCCATTTAGATATTTTGATAAGTAAATAGAAAAAAATATTTTGCCTGTAAGTCGTTGCTGCTTTAGGCAAGTAGGCATGCGCAAATTAATTTCAAAATATTCAGCAGACTAGTGATTTGTGATCTGTCCAATGTTCTGATCTGTGAAAGGGTTAAGACGCCCAGACACATTTGTATACGCTTGATCAGTTGTATTGGATTTCTCAAGCGTGAGTTCCTCTAGAGGGAGATTCTGCTGTTATCCAATCAAATACTGACACGTCACACTGACGTTTAGCACAACAGACAGAAACATGGTAGGTATTTTTGCAATTTGTAGGCCAAACAAGGCGACTAACATCGGGCTTGTAAACTCATTATTTATAAAAAAAATTAGATCAAATGGAATACTAAGGATGATTTGGGGATTGTGTTTACAATTAAATGTGGTGGTTGAATCTGATTTATGGGCATTAACAACTTTGAGTTGTGCAAGAAAACATACAACAAATCATAGTCTTAAACAACGCAGTACGTTCGTTTTTATTGAACACACAATACATTAGGTATATTTTTAAAGTAAAAACATGCACAAATAAATATACACACGATAATATAATCGATAATTAAACACACGCAAAGTTACCAGTTTCTGTTACACTTTTTCACTGCATCCCTCGGGGACGCAGAGGGTTAATAGTTATGCATCCCTCTGCCATTTTTATGCGTATATACACGCAAAAGGACGCATAAGGGCAACTCTGCACGTAGGCCTACTACTGATCTAGCGTATCGGAAGTACCAAACTGAAACATATATTACAGTTAGGTTTTCTCACTTATATACAGTTTCAAGCTCACGCACACGTAGGCACCAGCACGTGAATTATTATAAATATTTTTACAGTATGTAATGCGGTGTCTGGTCATCGTATAAGCAGAGGCCTATATATATATGATTATGATAACAATATGCTATGTAGGGCTGCGCGGTTTAGCTTACAGCCATATCGGTTCCGATATGACTTTTCATATCGGTTTTAACCGAATATCGGTTTTATGGACATGAAACAAAAAATGTAAATGATAAAAAATAGCACGAACACAGAACCTAATCGTGAAATTATTGATTAGACCACCAAATATTAAAAGCGTGTGTGTGTGTGTGTGTGTGTGTGTGTGTGTGTGTGTGTGTGTGTGTGTGTGTGTGTGTGTGTGTGTGTGTGTGTGTGTGTGTGTGTGTGTGTGTGTGTGTGTGTGTGTGTGTGTGTGTGTGTGTGTGTGTGTGTGTGTGTGTGTGTGTGTGTGTGTGTGTGTGTGTGTGTGTGTGTGTGTGTGTGTGTGTGTGTGTGTGTGTGTGTGTGTGTGTGTGTGTGTGTGTGTGTGTGTGTGTGTGTGTGTGTGTGTGTGTGTGTGTGTGTGTGTGTGTGTGTGTGTGTGTGTGTGTGTGTGTGTGTGTGTGTGTGTGTGTGTGTGTGTGTGTGTGTGTGTGTGTGTGTGTGGAAGTGGTGAGACCGTGCGATAGGACAATGCCTGTAATTATAGCCACAGATCTAACAAAGAGAGGGTTGAGCGCCACTCTATGAAAACTATTTCAGCATTTAAAACACAGATGCCTGAAGCAGAGGTGTTATTCAAACATGCATGGTGAACTACAGAATCCAATCTATACTGTGCTATACATTTTCTCCCAAGAATAACTTCATGCTGAATTCCTAGACATGTTGGTTGAAATTAGATTGCTTTAGATCCAGATGAGCTTTAAATAAAATCCACTTCATGTTCATAAAATTAGTAACTGAAAGTTATTGTTGCCTAAGGCACTGACCACTTTCAGTCAGATTGCTACACAAATTATCTACTTGTTACATGTATCGGAAATTCAGAATGAATAGTTTTATTCTAATTCTTTTAAAAATAATTTGACTGAAAGATATAGCTGCCTAAGGCAACAACAATTCTTTTTCTAATTGTTTTATCGCTTCAATGGACAAGATGGCCAAAACCGTCCTCTGTAGTGGTGTTGATAAATGTCCATTTGCGGGCTAAGAAGATTTTTTTTTAATTTACTGCTGAAATGACTGGCTTGTGAGCCAGTCATTGCAGTGCTAAATTTTCAAAAAAAGTTCTTAACCTGTAAATAGATATATACTAATGACAAATTTCACATTTTCTTGTCCATGTTGTTTCTAGCCCTTTATGGAGTACAATTATAACCTCAGAGAACAACATTAGTGATCTCTGTAAATATTTGTATGGAATTGGTGAATTGTAATTGAACTTGTCTGCGTGGAATTGATAAGATGATTGATGTTGAAATGGAATTGGAATTGATAAAATGAATTGAGGTGGAATTGGAATTGATAAAATGGAATTGACCCTATCCTTGACCATGACAGACAATGGTATGAATGGACGTTAGATGATGGGGGTGCTGTAAATGTGGCTTATTTTTGTTTTTAAAGGCTTTCAACAAAGTGCCCCATCAGAGGTTAGGATACAAATTGGGTTTATATAACATATATGTCCTACAGTTAAAAAATGGATAGTAACCTTTCTTTCAGATCGTAAACAAAGGGTGATTATTAATGGACACACTTCAGAATGGCAAATGGTAATAAGTGGTGTTCCACAAGGATCCGTACTTGGGCCAATTCTTTTTCTTCTATATATAAATGACTTCTCTGAATGTATATCCCACAACTGCGAAGCCTACCTATATGCAGATGATACTAAATTGTTCCATAGCATCACGTCCGAAGATGAGAGAAATGCAATGTGATATATAGACTTAGCTGTAGTATGAATGGTCTAATAAATGTTGCCGAAAAATAAATGTTGCCCGAATTTTAATCATGAGAAATGTGCGACTAGGCGGCTTAGAAACTCCACACTTGAAAATCATAGTTATACTCTAATGGAAAATAGGCCTTCAGTCAATCAAACTGATGCAGAAAAAGATATTGTGGTAATTATTGATAATACGCTGTCCTTTGAAAAACATATATTAGATAAGGTAAACAAGGCAAATAGTATTATGGGGATTATAAGGCGGACATTCACATTCCTGGATGTAAAGACCTTTAAAATTTTATACACCAATGATCAGGCGGAATCTTGAGTATGCCAATCAGGTTTGGAATCCACACTACAAAAAACAATCTAATCTATTTGAAAATGTACAACGTCGCGTAACTAAAACTGTTCCAGGTTTTCTCACCTTAGCTATGTGGATATAGACTAATGATACTAAAATTATCAACGCTAGCATATCGTAGAAAGAGAGCGGAAATTATTGAAGTATTTAAAATTATAGCAAATAAGTCTGATCCAGATTTGTATGATTTAGTCCGATTAACCATTACCACTCTGATGTCAATATTCTATCTTTTACTGTGTCAATAGCGAGGTTACTTGTGTACAATTTCCAACAATTTTGGCCGACGATGTTGCTGTCTACGACCGCACCACCATCCACCAAATTTGTGAAAAATGTACACCAGTTTATTGTTAAATTTAAATTGAAAATTAAAAACTTTGACATCGGAGTGTTAAGGGTTATGAGACACTTTCATAACTAGGGGACACCGACTAAAAATATATAAACAAAGAGCCAGATTAAATACAGGAAAATACTCCTTCACCCACAGGGTGGTCAACTTATGGAACAGCCTCCCAGACAAAGTAGTAGCTGCAGAAACTATTCTTTCATTCGAATGCATATTGGACAAATTGTGGGTGAACCAACCACTGTATTACTAATATCAAGCCATAGATATAAACCCAATACTATATCCCACAACCATAAATTAACCATGGAATAGAATGTGATTGATTATAAACTATGATTAATAGTGTATTACTGGCATGACTGGCAATCGTTATCAGTATGTCTGTATCTAATATTTCTTTATACCCGCATCCGGGCAATCTCGTTGTTGTTGTTATTGTTGTTCTTAAGACATTTTTTGATAACCGGTTCTACTGGATGGACCTTCTCCAAATTTGGAGGGAAGTATGCCTGTGAGGTCCATAGTAGATATGCCAAATTTGGGGTTTAAAATGCAACAGCAACAACTTTTAGAAACAATTTTCTAAATAGACATTTTTACACATTCTTCAATAACTCCAGTTCTACTTGTGCAATATACTCCAAACTTGGGTGGAATTTTCCCCATGTGGCCCTGAATACGTATGCCTATTTTGTCACTAAAAGCCAAAGCGCAATAGCTTACAGCAACATTGTTTTCAAAATAGTAATTTTTAAAGCCGTTTTCAGTCACTTTATTGGAGCGATCTTTTCCGAACTTGGTTTGATGTGTGCCTGTGGTGTTCCGCAAATGCATGCCAATTTTACAGACAAAAACTAAAAAGCAGCAGCTTACAGCAACATTGTTTCCAAAATAGACACTTGACTTTACGGCAGCCCGGCTGTAAAATATTTTAATGACACAGGTATTGGACAAATTCGTCCTTGTTTTACAGGTTCTCGCTGCATGTTCAAGTCACGTGAGTGTAAAAATTACCATAGATCTGAAACTCATAGACCGCCTTTTAAGTCGCTGCTAGGAATATTCTATTGAATATTTTGAAACTAATTTGACTGTTTCCAGTCGAAATGATTTCAAAATATTGAACAGTAACCATAGATCTGAAACTCGTAGACTCCCTTTTTAGTCGCTGTTAGAAATATTGTTTGAATATTTTGAAACTAATTTGACTGTGTCAAATTACTAATTACTAATTTGACAGTCGAATTAATTAAAAAATATTGACCTGTATCTAGCCGTCTTGAATTTGAGACATGAATATTAATAGGGTTAATATGTTCTGGCTACCTTTCATATTATATATATATATATATATATATATATTATATATATATATATATATATATATATATATATATATATATATATATATATATATATATATATATTACACATATATTTATATATAATATGTATACATATTGCTTACTGATGACTCCCCCGGGGGGTGGTTGGGGTGGGTGGGTGGACTATAGCTTTGCACTCCATCTGTCGCAGTTGGTTTTCCACACTTTTTCGCAGTCCTTCAAGGTGTCCAACTGAGAATTGGGACCTTGCTTTGTTATGAGAAGTTACCGACGAAGTTCGAGTTTCAGGTGTATGCGTCAATTTGTTTTTCGACTTAAGAAATACGAAAAATATCAGCTTTCCAGATTTCTTTCGCACTCAGGATATTTAAGGGAAAATCTGTACATCGCTTTTGTATAAGGAGTTACAGATCAAGTTCGAGTTTCAGATATTGTTAGTAAATTTTTCATGGAGTTATTCCCCGTTTCAACTTATGAAATACGAAAAATATTAGTTTTCCACGCATTTTTTATGCAGTCTTTCAAGATAATCTACTGAGAATTGGTACATTGCTTTGGTATGAGAAGTTACAGAGCAAGTTTGAATTCCACGCGTTTGCATCAATTTTTGATGGAGTTAATGTCCCCTTTCGACTTAACAGACATCAATACTTTTTCGTTCTCCTTCACCATATATAACTGAAACATGGTATATTGCTAAATATTATGATTATGTTCGAGTTTCAGCTGTTCTTCTTCTTGTTTTCATTCGCTGATCATACCACCAGTCCTGTAAGTGACTATCGACATGATCATAAGCATTAAGTGCGTGGATCCATGGTTTATTAGAGTGGGCCGTGCGGCCTGGAACCTCCGTCTTCAGCACTCGAGGTTTCTGTCAGGGTTACCTCACCCTTACCTCCTTTAGTCGCCTCTTATGACACGCAGAGGATACGGAAGGTGTATTCTAAGCCCCACCTACAGGTTTCAGCTGTTAAATTTATCAATTTTTAATGGAGTTTTTTACCCTAAATCTCTAAAGATTTATATGACCAGGTAGGGGACATGTATTGCAAAGCAATACTTATAGAATGCTTGTTATTATTATTACTATTAATATTATCGGCAAAGCATTTTCGCCAATATATCGATGGGTTCTGTTACGCCATCTGTTTATCGATATCCAATCTTGTTTAAGATTATATCTCAGAATCGGTTCACCCAAATAGGACTACACTTGGACACATGCTTTCTTATAAATATCAAGTGGATGGAGCACAATTATAGTGAGGTCATGAGGTCAAAGTTCAAGGTCACTGATAAAACAACTACTTTTGCTTTGCGGTTAACTTTTTGGTTTAGCTCAACATATCATCTTATATCTCGTGATCGCTTCACCTGAATCGAACAAAACTTTGACACATGATTCCTGGCATATTTCAGAAAGTAATTCCTTTGTAAATATGGCTAAGTATGATAATTTCCCATAATCTCACATTTATACAGGGATAGGGTTACACGATTATTCAGTTTTCATAATCGTAATCATTTTGAAAAAAATAATCTTGATTTTTTATTATATTGTACATATCATTGTGCGTTAGGATGGAGGAAATTTGAACAACAAAGTTTTATTCAACGTCTAACTGTGTAACAGGGAATATTTTTTCTAGTTTGGCCACTAGTATTGATAATATCTGAAAACACCCTATGAACGAGAATTGCTAACATAGCGCTAAAAGAACAAAAATTGGTATCGCTGGGTCCTGGGAGTCTCTAGTTGTAGAGCGGGTGGCCCCCCTCAGGCACTAGTGGATAGGACCCAACACTCCTGCGTCACCTGCAACACTCCTGCGTCAATGACGGATGTGTGCTGTCAATGAACATGCTGGCAGGGGTGCAGGTGCATGTTACCAAGTCAAGGAGGCAAATAGTCCTAGACCATATGCATCCAGCTGCGGCCATCAGGGACCAGTTACTTGGGACCCCCCTAAATGGACCGAGCATCTTTGGCGGGCCATCTTAGAAGACACAGCTAACATCGCGCAAACTCAACTGGTGGTAAACATGCAGCTAGAGCTGGTGTGGCAAACTCCAAGCCACCAGTCGCACAGCCTGCCTCCAAGAAACAGAAGAAGAACAATGGCAAGATGAAAGCCATGCCCGCTTCTAATGCTCTTGCTGGGCCTAATTTCAGCCGCCTGCGGCTAAGAAGGCGAGGAAGGCTGTTGAGGCTCCTGCATGCCCTAGTGGCAGCCCTGATCGCCAGAGAGGTGGTAATGGTAAGGGCAATGGTAAGTCCTCCAAGGGCGGAAAGAAAGGAGCAGATCGTACCTGAGGGTATGATGGCTCCTTTCGCATCCATCTGGACTGCGCCTGTGCGACAGGAACAGTGGTGCTAGTCAGACCAGTCAAGCAGAGACCAAAATGGTTCTCTCTCCTTCGTTAAGAGGGGGAGATGAGCAGATCGCGAGCCAGACACCCTCCTTAGGCATCAATGCCTATATAGTGGGTAGAAGGCTCATGAGCTGCACTGAGCCTTGGCAAGGTGTGACATCAGACAGTCTGGTCCTGGGATGGATATCTCAGGGATACGTGCCAGAGTGGTGGGACATCCCTCCAAAAATCTGTCTTTGGCACCAGTCTGGACTCCCATAGCAAGGGAGCCAGACAAGTTAGAAGCCATTCAAAACGAAGTGTTAGGCTTGCTTCTGAAGGGAGCAATAAAGCCAGAAAACCAGGACACTCCGGGCTTCTATTCAAACATGTTCCTTGTCCCCAAGACCACAGAGGGTGGAGACCCCTACTCAATCTCAGTCCATTCGATTGGTGTATCCATACGCCTCAGTTCAAAATGGAAACACTGAGGACAGTAATGACCGGATTGAAGAAAGGAATGTAGTGTGTGTCAATTAATCTGAAAGATGCATATTTCCACATTCCAATGAACAGGGGTTGTCACAGGTTGCATTCGTGTTTGGGATTTTGTAGTCCTCCCATTCGGCCTGTCGATGGCTCCAAGGTTTTTCACCAGAGTGGTCCTAGTGGTGACAGTGTTTTTCAGAAAAGATAACATGGCGCTTCACACCTACATAGACGATTGACTATTGACACACCAGCCAGGTTAGAGGTGGATACTGCTCTGACTCTGAAATTGCTTTCAGAGCTAGGCTGGGTTGTCAACAAGGAGAAATCTGAGTTGACACCAACTCAACACTTGCTTTATTTGGGGATTCGATTCAATCTCAAGGAAGGCAGGGTGTGTCCATCAGAGACTCTGAAAGCCATCCTCAAGAGCTTTAAATTGGGAAACCGAGGAGGTTTCTTCAGATGCTCGGCATGATGGGCTCCATGAAGCGGGTGATCCCGTACGCTGCTCTAATGCGAAGACCTATCCAGTTGTATCTGATGTCTCTATGGAAACAGAGCACAGACCCCCCCTGTCAAGACTGGTACCAGTTTTGGAGCCGATAATGTCACATCTTGCATGGTGAAAAGAGTGTCAGAATGTAGTAGGAGTTTCGCTTCACCTACCCCACACCCAGCTGTTTGTATACACGGATGCATCGCTGGAGGGGTGGGTGGCCTGTCTGGGAGAACACCAGGTTTCGGGCACATGGACTCTCCTAGAGAGTAAACTGCATATCAGTCTGTTAGAAATGATGGCAGTGGAACTGGTACTTGAGAGATTTCTTCCAGAAGTCAGGGGAAAGGTGATTTTGATACGGTCGAACAAGTCGACAGTAGTATCATACATAAATCGCCAAGGAGGGACCGAGTCACCCACACTGTATGAAAGTGTGGCACTTGATTCAATGGTGCAGGAATTACTCGGTTGTCTTGAAAGCAGCTCACTTTCTTGGGCAATCAAACATTCCGGTGGATGCTTTGTCTCGCAGACAGAGGATCTTGCCGACAGAATGGTCTCTCAACCCTCCAGTTCTACAAAGGATATTCGAGCATTGGGGCAAACCCAACGTGGACTTGTTGACCACAAAGGAAAATGCTCAAATCATGACTTATCTCTCGCCGATTCCAGATCCAAATGCCGTCGATACAGATGCTTTGGCGATAAGCTGGAAAGGGATGCCCACCCACCGTCCTTCTACCGAATGTCTTGGTGAAGATCATGGATCTGCTAATAGAGCCTTTTTTGCCCAGCAGGGCTTGGTTTAGAGATCTTCTGGATCTGCTGGTGGAGAATCCAGTGAAGTTGCCTGAGATTCCGAACATAAACTCCCAGGCTAAGGGCTGCTTCCTTCATGAGCAGCCCGAAATGATCACATTGACTGCGTGTATGTTATCAAACAACGTTCCACGTCGGAAGGCTTTTCTCAACAGGCTGCAAGTTTCATCGCAGCCACGAAAAGGAGGTCAACCTTCAAGTCATATAATCACAGGGTTAACAAATTTGCAGAATGGTGTGAAGGAAAGGATATCGATCCTTTTCAACCCACTATTCAGCACATAGCAGACTTTCTCTGTGAGCTGTTCTTTACATGATTAGCTCCTGTCATGATTGCTGGATACAAGTCAGCTTTGGCATCCGTTATCCCTTGTCTAACCAACAGGGATAGTCCAGAGGTGGCCCGCTTAAATGTGATGGTGAGGGGAATGAACAATCTCCGCCTGAGACAACCGGTAGTCATTCCAGCCTGGAGTCTATCTTTGGTGCTTAATGTCTAACCAAGCACCCTTTCGAACCCTTGGTGATATTTCTTTTAGCAGCTTCCTCAGCTAGAGGGCGCAGTGAGATCCATGCACTTTCAGCAGAGAGGGACCGTTTTTATTGTCTCTGGAGAGGGTCTGCAACTGCTTCCAAAAGCAGATTTTATGTCAAAGAACCAATCTTTGAGATATCCCGGAAAACCGATCATAATACCAAAATTAACCAGGTATGATTGTAATGCCAGTGCGTGGTGTCCAGTCCGTGCTTTGAGCAAGTACAAGAGACAGGCGGACTCTCTAGGTCAAAAGATAGACATCTGTGGATCTGCTATTAGAAGTCTTATGGCACCGTATCCATGGATACTATCTCTCGGTGGGTAGTCAAATGCATTCAGACTACCCACAAGATTGTGACCGATCACCAGGTGCAATGTGCCAGGGCTCACGATGTCAGGGGAATAGCCGCCTTCACTGCGCTATTCAATGGTGTCTCGTTAGAGGACATCATGGCCATTGCACAATGGCACTGTGAGTCCTCTTTCATGGACTAATATATGAGTGGCATGTCAGACTCGGCCAATCCACTCACCTTAGCAGTATTGAAAAGCTAATTAATGGTTCACTCTGATCATTTCCCCTTATGGAAGCTTAAGTGCTAATAATAAGGATTGGCAGACATGGTCAGCGAGAGGATATCAACCAATTAAAGTCATTATGGGAATATGATTCAGTCCCAAGCTTGTCTGTCCTTTCAGGTTCTTGTGACAAGTTTAACCTAGATCTTTCTCTAAGGGCAAAGAAGCTTTGTATGGCTTGCCCCTTCCCACCAGGTTACCGATCAAATCTGATGTTATCAATAAGTAATGTAATGGTAAGTATTGATCGAAGGAGAATGAAGGAAATTTCAATTTCCCTTTCTCCGAGATCTAACAATACTTACCATTACATTATAAACCCTGACTCCCAACTCCACGGGGGCAAGCCATGTGTCAGGTCTTTTTGGTAGCTATGCAAACATGTGATCGATCCATGGTAGCAGGTACCCGTTTGTTGGGGGTGGGTACCCAGTTCCAGGAACCGATAAGAGCTTATCAAATCAGAAGATTCTTAGGCAACAGACCCACGGGTGCTGTTATCAATAAGTAATGTAATGGTAAGTATTGTTAGATCTCGGAGAAAGGGAAATTGAAATTGCCTTCATTCCGGATGATAACTCTGTTACCATTTATCGGATCACTGAAACTTCATAGGATGGTTGGATTAGGTCTGAGGAAGAAACGTATCGAAATTCACAATGATCCGATATCCAAGATGGCCACCAGTCACTGTTGGCCATCTTGAAAATTAGTTTCCCGATGATAACTCCTTAATCATTTATCGGATCGCTTTTAAACTTCATAGGGTGGCTGGACTAGGTCTAGGGAAGAAACCTATCAAAATTGACAATGATCCAAAATCCAAGATGGCCACCATCTTGAAAATTGGTTTCCCGATGATAACTCTGTTCCCGTTTATCGAATCACTTTGAAACTTCATAGGGTGGTTGGACTAGGTCTTGAGAAGAAACCTATCAAAATTGACGATGATCCAAACTCCAAGATGGCCACCAGCCACGGGCTGCCATCTTGAAAGTTGGTTTCTGGACGATATCTCCGTTACCATTTATCAGATCCCTAAGTCATAGGGTGGTTGGAATGTCTGGTGAAGAAACTTATCAAAATTTACTATAATTCGAAATCCAATATGGCCACCAGTCTGGCGGCCATCTTGAAAATTGGTTTCCGGACGATATCTCCTTGACCATTTAATGGATCGCTTTGACACTTCATAAGGATGACTGGTCTGGGTCTGAGGAAGAAATAAATATTTTATGATAGCTCTCATTCATTGGGTTGTCATCATGGCTGGTATTATGCGCCGTTTCTTCTTCTTCCAAAATAATGAGAAGGCCTCTTAAGAGAGGGTAAATTACTCATCGGTGTATATGTACATGCAGCGGCAGGTGTCTATTTCAAGTTAATACTATGTACAGTGCTTAACACGTTCTTTACACGAAGACACAATGATCAGCTGGCAATTTGTTCAGCATGATCTTAAAGCTGTCAAGTGTGTCAGCTGTGGCAGTTTCCGGCTGAGGATCGCTGTGGCTGTCGTAGTTGTTATTCACGAATCGGACTGCTCTCCGTTGGACCCGTTCAAGGGCTGTTATGTGGTTTTTGTTGTGGGGGGTCCCAAACAGAGGAGCCATATTCTAGTGATGGTCTCACAGTGGCTTGGTAGGCTGCTATTTTGATGTTGGGCTTGCAACCTCGTAGATTCCGCTTGATGAATCCAAGCGTTCGGCTAGCTTTGCCTGTGATGTTATTTATGTGCTCATTCCAGCTTACGTCCTGGCTGATTGTGACACCTAGGTACTTGCTGTTTGCCTCTTTTTGGAGTATGTGTCCATGTAATTGGTAATTAAAGGTGTTTTTTAACGTTCATTATATGCAGGACAGTACATTTGTCAGGGTTGAACGCCATTTGCCAGTCTGTCTCCCATTGCTCTAGAGCTGAAAGGTCTTGCTGTAGCTTAACTGAATCTGTTGTGTTTGTGATGGTCTGAAAAAGTAATGAATCATCTGCGAATAACTGAACTTGCGAGTGTGTTACTTCAGGCATGTCATTTATGAATGTGAGGAAAAGGAATGGACCAAGTAACTGTTCCCTGTGGGACTCCGGAGATGATATTGGCAGTTACTGGATTGCTTGTTCTCTAGAAGGACGCATTGTGGTCTATATGTTAGGAAGTCTTGAATCCATTTCCATGTGTTTCCTCTTGCACCATAGTAGTCCAGTTTATGCATCAGCCGTTTATGAGGCACTTTGTCGAATGCCTTTGAAAAGTCTAACAAAATGGCATCAACTTGTTGTCCTTAATAGAGACTCTTTGCTATCTGGTTGATGGTAATTATGAGCTGGGTCTCACAAGATCACTTTGAATGGAAGCCATGCTAGTGTTGGTCAGCTAAGATCTCATTTGCAGAGCTCTTGTTGAAAAATTACCACTGACATTTGACTCATAATTTTTATGCATATATATATATATATATATATATATAAAACATCCTAAATATTAGATAGATATTTTTATGGTGAAATGCAATAAGGCATATAACGATGAATGTATAATACAGATATTACATGTGCATTAACATAGCCAACAACAGTAAATCTATGATAAATATAACTGGAATTGATTGGAAGTGAAGTGGAATTTGCAGTAGTTCCCTCCCTTGAAAAGCTGTTAAATTTGTTAAATGTCTGGTTTCCAGAGCATAAATTTAGAAATGTTGAATGTATTCATTACAAATTTGGTAAGTGAATATCTCAAGAGAGGAAACAGAGTGTGGTTCCATTTGGGGAGCTGAATCTCTCCATATTCACCAGAGTTACCTCCCCTCGAGACGCTAAGCTCATCAGGTGTTTGATTTCATATACATGACTGAAGCAGCATAGCATAGATCTACGCGGTACACTCATCATGTCTAGTGAGAATTGTTGCCTTAGTTCTTAAATGTTATGGTAAACTTTTCTTTTTAATTTATGATACAAAAGCTTCATATTTATTGTTAACTAACACCCTCTTGACTACACCAGTGACCATTTCTGTTTGTTGAAATACAGCGCTCAGTGTTCCAGTGCAAGATGGCCCAAAGGAAGTATGGAACTACACAACTGTGCGATCGGATGCTCACATGTTCTGGTGGCTGTACTACACTAGCTCATCAAGCGGTTATAAGAATGCACCTCTTATCATGTGGCTTCAGGTACAGATCTTTAAAAAATATATTAAGAAGATTGTTGCCTTATGTATGATTACTGTATTCTGCGGCTGTAGTAGTAGAAACATCCTACAGCTGCAGTCAGTCCTTCTTCGCTTTTGCCCACTGTGTCTTGTCCTCAGCAAAAATCCTTAGCGTCCTCAGGTCCAATCTTGACTTGAGTGTACCTAATCCTGCTTTCTTGAGGTCACCTCATAGCACGCTTAGCAGATTTATGCAATGACGTCCTCTCCTGGCTCTGTATTTGCTGGCTCTGAGTAGGGTGAATTCCAAGGCTCCCTGTGCTGGTGTGTCTTCTGGCATCCTTAGCACATGGCCAAGGTTGTCTAGAGCTTCCTTTGGAGCTGCCCAGCTGTTACAGTTATACATCATCAAGGATACGCAGGTTGCATTGTATAAATGTAGTCTTTTTACCAAGGGCATCTTTGATCTATGAATCCATAGCTTCCAGAAGGACTGGAAAGCTATGTTCCCCATGATGCAGCGTGCAGCAATGTCAGCAGTACTGCAAAGCAGTGAGCCCAGGATTTTACTTTTCCTCCATGGTTCGCTGCCACGGAGTGGATCGTCATTTTGTTTAGTTTCATGCTTTGTAGATAGGTATATGTGGGTGAACTCTGTTTTGGATTCATTCATAAAGAGATTCTCAATTTTTAGTTTGCTTGCAGCTATTGGGAGAAGTTCATCAAGGGATTTCTTTTCCTCATCTATAAAGTCCACATTGTCGGCATATTCCTTCTCCTTCGATCAATACTCACCATTCTATTACTTCTGATACTGAGAGGTGGCCCTAGGAACAAAGGTACATGCATTTTTGCATTGGAAGTGCCTTGGCTTTTCTTAAAGTTTCTAAGTAATTTTTCTGTGATTGTAATAGCTTTGTGTTCGCTCTCTAAGGATTATTTGGATTACCATGGAAGGAGCCGATGATATCCAGGTTGTATAATCCCATGTTATTCCATAGTTAAAAGAATTTTGCCTGTGTCGCATGTTCCAATTTCTGACCCTGAATCTGGGACGTGTGTTAACAACGAAACATGCCAGATTGGTCGCCTTCCTTTAACCCCAACAGGCGATCGGCAGATATGAAATAATGTGTTGGCTATACGGTGTTTTAACACAAAAATCGGCTGACGTCGTTCTCAGTATGATCCGAGCGTGTGACGTCACACCCGAGTTGTCTCAGATTTTTAATGATAAGAAAATGTTTCATTAATTCGCACATCTGATTCTGGGTGCTGCATACTGTATTGGTACCAGAAAAACTTTGGAATTTTCAAGTTTTGCGTGTCACCACGATCTGTTTGCAATGATCGGTGGTTTCAAAATTCTTGAGTAAGATGTGTGGTCTGCAGTTTTATCATGTTCTATGGCAGTTTGTTTACATTTTGTTGTTTCTTCACATATCGTTTTGGCCTTCATTAGGAGTATAATTTATATTGATTAGTAAATATACCCAGAATGCTATGCGATATGGTTCCTGGTTCCATCTATACATCCTTAAGGATCAGTATACGGGTGTATCTTTCCGGCTTCGTTCTTGTCGTCATAATCAATGCTATCTTTGCTGTAACATTGCGGGGTGGGGTGCTGGAGGGTTAACATTGATTTATGGTCAAATTATTTGTGTGCCTTCCATTCCTGTTTCGTTCTACCTGTTTATTGTAGGTTTGTGCTTATTTATAGGCCAAGCCAGCCCCGCCATCATATGACGAGTGCCATAAGTTCATGAGGGTTATATTCATGGACCATGTCTGCTTTAGATGTACAAATTGTAATCTTGATAGTAGGTGTAATATTTGTGCAGTGTGGTTGTCCGATATGATGGTCAAGTTCCTTGCCCAGAAGGACTTGGCAGGGTCTGACGCGGGGTCAGCTGGTCCGAAAGTAAATCGTGGAGTGTCCGTTTCGGCCCCTGGGGGCGCTCCATGTCTGCATCCAGAGGTTGCGGAGATGGCACCTCCAGCGTGGTTTGGACCTGCTACGCAAGGCTTCTTGCATAGCGTCCTTCCTACGCTGGTGTCATCCATGCTACCGAAAGTTGCAGGGCAGTCTCTTCCCATGCTTGGTACGAACCCTGTCCTTGGACAGGGTTCTGGACTTGCCACCGAGGGAGCCGTCGTGTACGGCTCCCTGGCAGTCCCGTCAGGCTCTGGCCTGATGGGTTCTGTCTCTCTGCGGCCACCTCCGGGTGGTCCAGTAGCGGTGGCCGGTCTGCCAGTGCTTCCTCGTCTGGTGACAACTCTTCAGAGTCTGAAGACGAGGAGGCGAGATTGCTGCGGCCTTAGATGCTGCGGGTGGAGAGCATGGAGGTTGATTCTGTCCTGGACGGAACCGCCCTCCATCTGTCTGGCTTGTCGCAAGCCAGGACAGCGGCTCCGCCCGTGGTTGAGGCCACTCCGGTACCGGGCACCGGTCCCGTGCTGGTTGGTTTGCCGCGAACCGACACGGTGACAGGTGTGGCTGGCCAGGCGTGGTATACACCTATCTCGTCTGGTCCAGCGGTCGGTCATGGGGTGCCATTGGTGCCCGTGCTTGGCCCCGGTTCCTCAACCGCTATGGGTCCGCACGGTTTTCCGTGCGGGCCTACTCCATGGACTGGTGTTTTCCATGGGGTGGCAGTGGAACCGTACGGTACCGGAGTTCCTGGCGTATCAGCAATGGCTCCTAGCCCGGAGGCCGTTACTGGTAGGACCGTGAGCACATCAACGGGTGACGTGTTCACGGGAGTGTCCTCTTCGGAGACAGACTGGTCGGAGGCTCTGGCTTGGCTAGCCAGGGTGGACCCGTCTGTGGTTTCAACCACGGCCGAAGAGGATGCACCCCGTCCATCGGTGGCATCGATTAGGACGGGGATCTTGCCCGCAGCCCAGATCCAGTCTATTGGACTGGATCCAAGGTTTATGGAGTTGTTGGATGCTATTTATAGCAAGCAGCTCCTGACCAAGGGCCAGCTCCCTGTGGCCTCCAGGGAGGTGCGGGCGAGGTGTCGTATCCCACAGGGGGAATACGACAAATATTGTGTTGTACCAGCGGTCACTGAGGATGATCGCTGGGTGCTGGGAGTCCAGAGTGCTGGAGCGGGTGGCACTGCCCCAGTGCTGGTGGACCAGTCCCAGGTGGACCATGATGAAATCCTGTCCCTATGCGATGAGGGGGTGAGGGCAGCAATGAGTGCTGTCAATCACGCTTATCGCCTTCTTCAGTCGGTGTGGGCTGAAGCGGGGACAGGCCACCCTGTGCCACCTGTGGCTACTGCCGTTAGGGAGCGTCTTCTTGGGACGCCCCTTACTGGCCCTAGCATCTTTTGTAGCCAAGCGCGGGCCATCTTAGAAGACACTGCCAGCAGCACACAGAATCGGTTAGCAGTGAATCTGCAGCTGGAACTAGTGCGACAGGCACACGCACTAGGGGTTGTAGCCAAGGCGCTAACCGGGCAACCTTCTAAGAAGCAGAAGAAGCATAAAAGCAAGGCGAAAGCCAAGCCTAGTGCTGCTTCTGCTTCTACTGGCTCCTCTCAGCCGCTTCCGGCGAAGGAGGCCAAGAAGGTTGTGGAGGCTCCTACCCATCCCAATGTTGTGACTGGCCATGCGAGAGGCGGGAAGGGGAAGGAGAATGGTAAGTCCTCAAAGGGCGGAAAGAAGGGAGCGGATCGTACCTGAGGGTGCGAGGGCTCCCTTCGTATCTGTCTGGGCTGTACATGTGCAACAGGAACAGCGGTGCCAGTTAGACCGGTCAAGCCAAGACCAAAATAGGTCTCTCTCGTCAAGAGAGGGGGGAGGGTGCAGATCACGAGCCAGACACCCACATTAGGCGTCAATGCATCTATAGTGGGTGGAAGGCTCATGCGTTTCGTCGAGGCTTGGTGAGGTGTGACGTCAGACAGTCTGGTCATAGGATGGTTATCCCAGGGGTACATTCCGGAGTGGTGGAATTTTCCGCCACAAAATCTGTCTTTGGCATCAGTCTGGACTCCCGTTCCAAGGAAGCCAGACAAGTTAGAAGCCATTCAAAACGAAGTGTCATGTTTGTTTGTGAAAGGAGCAATAAAACCAGCAAACCAGAACATTCCGGGCTTCTATTCAAACATGTTCCTTGTTCCCAAGAGCACATGGTGGGGGGGGGTGTGCATTGGAGACCCGTTCTCAATCTCAGGCCATTAAATTGGTTTATCCATACGCCTCGGTTTCAGATGGAAACTCAGAGGTCGGTAATGGCAGGTTTGAGGAAGGGAATGTGGTGTGTATCGATCGATCTGAAAGATGCATATTTCCAATGAATGGGAGTTGTCACGGGTTTCTGAGATTTGCATTTCAGAATCAGATGTGGGAGTTTGTAGTCCTCCCATTTGGCCTGTCGACAGCTCCACGGGTTTTCACCAGAGTGGTCCTTGCGTTGACAGCTTTTCTCAGAAGAGAGAATGTGGCGCTTCACACCTACATAGACAATTGGCTTATCAAGGCAGTCACGCCAGCTAAGTTAGAGGTGGATACTGCTCTGACTCTGAAGTTGCTTTCAGATCTAGGCTGGATAGTCAACAAGGAGAAATCCGAGTTGACACCCACTCAACAATTCGTTTATTTAGGGATGTGATTCGATCTCGAGGAGGGCAGGGTTTACCCGTCAGAGCCCAGAGTGGTGTCTCTGTTAGCCATCCTCAAGAGTTTTTGATTGGGAAACCACATTCAGGCGAGGCGGTTTCTTCAGATGCTGGGAATGATGGTCTCCATGGAGCAGGTAATCCCGTGTGCTGCTCTGATGCGAAGACCTATCCAGTTGTATCTGATGTCTCTGTGGAAACAGAGAATAGACCCCCTGTCAAAGCTGGTGCCTGTTTTGGAGCCGTTAATGTCGCATCTTGTATGGTGGAAAAAGCATCAAAATCTCCTAGTAGGAATTTCGCTGCACTTACCCCACCCTCAGCTGTCCGTGTACATGGATGCATCACTGGAGGGATGGGGGGCCGCCTGGGAGAGCACCAGGTCTCGGGCACATGGACTCTCGGAGCCAGCTGCATATCAATCTGTTGGAAATGATGGCAGTGGAACGGGCATTGGAAATGTTTCTTCCAAAAGTCAGGGACAAGGCGATATTCATACGGTCGGACAACTCGACAGTAGTATCATACATAAATCGCCAAGGCGGGACCAAGTCACCAACACTATGTATGAAAGTGTGGCACTTGATTCAATGGTGCAGGGATTACTCGGTTGTTTTGAAAGCAGCTCACATTCCTGGGCGATTGAACATTCTGGCGGATGCTTTGTCTCGCAGACAGAGGATTCTGCCAACAGAATTGTCTCTCAACCCTCCAGTTCTACGAAGGATCTTCGATCATTGGGGCAAACCCAACGTGGACTTGTTTGCCACAAAGGAAAATGCTCAAATCATGACTTATGTCTCACCGATTCCGGATCCAAATGCCGTCGATACAGACGCTCTGGCGATAAGCTGGGGAGGGATTCACGCTTACGCGTACCCACCCACCATTTTTCTGCCAAAGATATTGGTGAAGATCAGAGAGGAACCGTGCCTGGTCCTGCTAATAGCGCCATTTTTGCCCAGCAGGTCATGATTCACGGATCTTCTAGATCTGCTGGTGGACAATCCAGTGCAGTTACCCGAGATTCCGAATCTCCCAGGCCAAGCCATGCTTGGCTTGTCTTGCTCCCATGCTTCCTACATGAGCGTCCCGAAATGTTCAAATTGACTGCATTGATGTTATCAAACAACGTTCCATGTAGGAAGGTTTTTCTCGACAAGCTGCGAAATTCATCGCAGCAGCGAGGAGGTCAACCTTCAAGTCATATAACAACAAGGTTAACAAATTTGCAGACTGGTGTGAAGGAAAGGGTATTGATAACTTTCAATCCACTATTCAGCAAATAGCAGACTTTCTCTGTGAGCTGTTCTTTTCAGGACTAGCTCCTGTCACAATTGCTGGATACAAGTCAGCTTTGGCATCAGTTATCCCTTGTCTAGCCAACAGGGATAGTACAGAGGTGGCTCAGTTAAATATGATGGTGAAGGGATTGAGCAATCTCCGACTGAGACAACCGGTAGTCATTCCAGCCTGGCGTCTATCTTTAGTGCTTAATGTACTGGCCAAGCACCCTTTCGAACCGTTGCGTTCGGCTAGTCTAAAGCATTTGACTCTAAAGGCTTCTATTGGTAGCGCTCTCAGCTAGAAGGCGCAGTGAGATCCATGCGCTTTCAGCAGAAAGGGACTGATTTATTGTCTCCAGAGAGGGTCTGCATCTACTGCCAAGAGCAGAGTTTATGTCAAAGAATCAATCTTTGAAATATCCCGGCAAACCGATCATTATACTGAAACTAACTAGGTTTGATCATGATGCCAGTGTCTGGTGACCAGTCCGTGCTTTGACTAAGTACAAAAAATGGACAGACTCGTTGCGGTCGAATGATAGACATCTGTGGATCTGCCATAAAAAGCCATATGGTGCTGCATCCATGGATTCTATCTCTCGTTGGGTAGTCGAATGCATTCAGACTACCCATGAGATTGTGGTTGGGCACCAGGTGTAATGCGCAAGGGCACACAATGTTAGAGGAATATCCCCCTCGACCACCCTTTACAGTGGTGTTCCGTTAGAGGACATCATGGCTGTTGCACAATGGCACTGTGAGTCCTCTTTCATGGATTACTACATGAGGGATGTGTCAGACTCTGCCAATCCACTCGCTTTAGCTGTTTTGAAATGATAGTTAAATGACCACACTGCTCTTCTCCCTTTTTTTTGGGATTTGTAAGCAAGAATTAGGAAGCAGACCTGGTCAAGCGAGCGGATGTCAACCAGATTGTGTCACTGATGGCCGGACAAGTGATTGGTTGAAGGCTCCATGTCTGGAATCCAAATATCATGAGGTAATTCAAGATAGAGTTTTTTGTATTGTGTGTATATATCATGTCATTCATCTTATATGTCCATGCTCATTCCCAGGCTGATATATGCAAAGAGCAGTTAACCCTCTTAGCATATTTGTGTTTTCAGGCGAGATGCATGCTCGTGAGTTCTCTCCCTTTTCTTAGAAGAAAAAAAAAAGGGGGGGGGGAGCAGTGATGCGAATGTGATTCGGTCCTTTAACTTGATGGTCCTTTTAGGTCTCCATTTGTCAAGTTTAAGTCTAAGCTCTTTCTCCAAGGGGCAAAAGTAGCAATTGATGGCTAGCCCCTTCCCACCAGGTTACTGTCTAAATCTGGTGTATATCAGAAGTAATAGAATGGTGAGTATTGATCGAAGGAGAATGAAGGAAATTTCAATTTCCCTTTCTCCGAGATCTAACAATATTCACCATTCTATTACGGACCCTGCCTCCCAGCCCCACAGAGGCAAGCCATGGGTATCTCTTGTTTGGTGGCTATGCAAACAATATGAGCTTCATGGCAAATGGGTATTCGGCTGTTGGGAGCTGGGTACCTGGTTCCAGGAGCCGGTAAAGCTTACTATGTCTAGAGTCCTAGGGCCAGCTATCCAAGATAGATTGTATCAGAAGTAATAGAATGGTGAGTATTGTTAGATCTCGGAGAAAGGGAAATTGAAATTTCCTTCAATCTCTAGCGGCATGCCCAGTATTGACACTGGGGGGTTTGGTCTTGTGGAGTTTTCCTGCACGGATTTCAATGCAGCAGCCAGGTAACAGGTGAAGAGCACAGGGGATAGACCATCTCCCTGTGGGGAGCCGATTGATGTCTCAAACTCTACAGACTTCACTGACTTGACTCGTACTCTCAGCTAGGTGTCTGCAAGCAGTAGTCTCACTAGTCATAGCTCATCTTCATTGCAACTGGCCTGGCATAGTACATCTAAGATCTTTGAGCGTTTAATTGTTTCGAAGGTTCGTGACATGTCAATGCCCATTTTGTGGAAATCCCAATGTTTGGACATGACTACCAACACAAGCTTGCGTTGAGCCCATACAATGTCTGTGCAGCTGTGTCCACGTTTGAAGCCACTTTGACATGATCCTGTGAAGGCGTCAATCTTGTCTCGGATGCGGCATAGAGTAACATTGGATAGGATTTGTCCGTATGCTGTTAAGGAGCAAATGGGCTGCAGATTGGCTGGGGGTGGGGGTCAGGTGGCTTCTTTGGTTTGGGTAGCGCGATAAGGATGCCTTGGCCTACAGCGTCGATGGGAAGGTGGTGCATAAAAGCTGAATTGATTATGTGCATGATCGGTTTTGAGATAATGTCACTTGCATATTTGAATAACTCATTGCTCATGCCATCAGGTCCAGATGCACGTCCATTTTTCAGGGCTTTAAGTGCCTTCTCAACCTCTGTTGTATTAATTGGTGTTAGTAATGGCCTGGGGTCTCCTGTCAGTGAACTGTTCCTTGAACCATTCTCAAATTGCCTCAGCTTTGCCCTGGTCAGTCCCGATAAAGTGGCCTCCAGAGTTGTGTATAGTTAGTAATAATAATAATAATAATAATAATAATAATAATAATAATAATAATAAGTACATTTATACCATGCGAAACTCCATGCAGAAGCATGCTCTAGGCGCATACAATATGATAGTGGTGGTGTGTAATCAGCAACTCAGGGCCGGGGCTGCCCGAAACATTTTGTGGCAGTCATCCATGGCAGTGATTTCATCTGCTAGGGAACCTGCTTGTTGGATAGCAAGATCTTTTAAGCATTCGCTAATATGGCACAGAATGTTATTGCGTTCCTGGCGTAGTTTGGTGCGATCTTCACTTTGGCCACTTTGATAGATGCACAGACGTAATGCTTTCTGTTCTGCTGACAGTTTTACTATGAGAGGGTCGTCAGTATACCTAGTTCTGTTGTTTTTTTAGAACACTTATGGTGCTAGTAGCTGATAATTCCATAGATATCAGTATTTTGGTTAGGGCTTCGTTTGGATCGGAGCTGACGTCACTGTTAGCTATCTGCTCCCCGAGGGCCTTTTTGTATGACATTTGAATGTCAGTGTCGCTGATGAGCTTGGGTAAGTTGTAGGTGACTCTACCCTCTTGCCTGGTATGGTGTTTGTACATTAGGTAGAGCTGGTTCATATGGAGGCGTGTAATGACTGGCTTATGGTCAGAATTGAGGTCTTTGCCTCCATAGGAACGAGCATCCCGAAGTAGGGGTTTTGCTGCTGTCTTGTTACCTTGGATAATGGATATAGTAAAATTGCTGAATTGACAGTACCTGCACCAAAACAATGTTGAACCCATTATAAGTGTTTTGAACACTGATAACAAACTTCCAGGTCCAGCTGCTTCTTGAAATTTCGGTATTGCACATTCAATACAGCTATTCAAGAAAGCTGTTGAATATTTTGAAACTAATTTGATGGGAACCTGTTGCTTCTTTATGCTTATAATTCAACAGAATATTCCTTACATCATACAGAATTTGTCATTTCAGGTCTGAAAAGGGTTTAAAAGTTAAGCGATTATTAAATAAACAAGGTATATATAGTCTTGGTAGCTGTAGGTTCCAGATTGTTTAATGATCCATTTTTATTTTTCTGATTTTGTGTGTCTCACACCCAATGTTGTGGAATCCTCATGTATGGTTAACACCATTTCCACTGTGAACAATTGAGGCAAATCTGACCAGTATTTCTGAGATATCTACAGATCCAGAATTTGATCTGATCTGGATCAGTGTTATTTTATCCAGATCACGGTCAAAGTCTGGAAATCCTCTTGCGCGTCAAGTTTCGTCGTTGTGTTAAAGTTTGAGCCAAACCGGATCGGTAGTTATTTATACTATAACAGCCTGGAATAAGCTTTTGTGATTGACTGACTGACGGATGGACGGACTAAAAAACATGACAGTTTTTTAGCTGCTACCCACAGCTAAAGACGATACTGTTTGTTAACAACAAATGATGACACTATTTAAACACACACTTACATTATGATGTAAAAAAACAAAATATGATACTTCCATCTCAATTACATCTGTATAATATCAGACTTAACAAGCATACATGTATTCTCACCTCCTGACATGCCTGACAGGGTATGTACTGGACATGGAAATCATGGAACGTCATGGAATTTGAAAATTAACATTCCAGGCCTGGAAAATCATGGAAAGTTAGCATTTTTTTTCATAGGTCATGGAAAAGTCATGGAAAATGGTAATCATGCACGATAAAAGAAATCTGTTAGCATAAATTCCCGCTGTCACCTCTATAATACAATTTAATTATGGCAACAGCTTATCAAACAAGGATTTGGATTGGTTGTTACAAGACACAATATTAAACATTTTGCAGAATAGTCAGATTGTAATTTGTGTAGCTACATCATAAACACAAATCTCCTAGACATTAAGTTTTAGAGGTCATGGAATGGACCTTTCCTGGTTTAGCTATGCCCCGCCCATCACTAGCTAAGCTCCACCCACACCTCGCTCGTTGTGGGATCGATCGATCTCTGAAGACCTTGGCTATCAATTTCCAAAAAAATACACAGGTAAGCTGTTGAATATTTTGAAACTAATTTGACTGGGTGCTGTTGGTGCCTAAGGCAGCAACAGCGCCCAGTCAAATTAGTTTCAAAATATTCAACAGCATGTTTATTAAATAGCAAAGAATTACAAAGACATGCAATTCGTACAACGGGTCGGACCATTTGAGATTTGGTGATGGTCTATATGGAACCCTTTGTGATGTAATGATTATGATGTCATATGAGGTCTGATGATGGATGGATACTCTGAAAAGTTGAATTAGTTAATTTTGGTGATGAAAAGTCATGGAATTTTAAACACAAAAAGGTGCACGAACCCTGGCCTGAAGACTCTTATTTCTTCCCGACACCTTTTCTTGTAACTGTACACAAACTAGAAACCTGGATTATGTACTGAATATTGTATTGTAAATGTAACCCAGTCTGCTTGTTGTTTCTGGGTGTATCAATCAGATTTAGAAAGGAGTTTTACAGAGCACTGCCATGGGTAACCCGTTGTCAGTGAACTTTGCTGTCTCTATCTGAAGTAGCTTTTAACATTACCATGAATGTAACATTTCATGTTTTTTGTATGGATTAATTTAGTTATTTCTGTTTTTCTGAATTGTTTTAGGGTGGACCAGGAGGCTCTTCAACAGGCTTTGGGAATTTTGAAGAGCTCGGTCCTCTTGATGATAATTTGCAGCCCAGAAATACGACATGGGTATGATAATAAATTTATTTTACAGCATTTAACCACATTTAGCACGTATTTAATGATGTTGTTTTTTGCCTGTTTGTCTGTCTTCTTCAGCATTTATTTCCACAAGATAACCCTCTGTTATGCTAACTAGGGCAATCTTCACTTAACTTAACCCGCATGTTTCTCTTTGAACTTGAAGAACCCTATTGATTTTGGTATGAACTGTCTATGTTTTTTCAGTTGCATTACAGAAAGTCCTTCTTAGGCTTGCACAATTTTGGTTTTGTGAAATCATTGTTGTTTTTTTAAAGAAAGTGAAAATGGGATTATCAAATGCTCTTGCCTGGTAACTTCATATAATAATAAAAATAATACCGCCTGTAAAAAAAATGGCGATGGAGCAGAATAATTTGAGAAAAAAATCATTTAGTGACTAGTAGAGGTAGTCGCTTTGCTTAAGCTGGAACAAACTAGTGACGCTGCTGGCTCTTCATGCTCTGTCATGTGTCAAATGTGTCAGCAGATGCCACACACATGAATAATATGTACACATACGATTCTCTATAGGCGTCGATATAGAGCAATTATCTTGCTACTGTTAAATCACTGCTGGTCATTTTTTAAAACATAGTTGAATGTCACTGTTTCTGGTGGAAGCAACAAGTTTTTGTCAAAGTGTTTTCAAAATACATTGCTGGTTTCATGATACATGTGCCTGCTAAATATTTTCAAGTCAGTGTGTCTGGAAGTAGTCCCTATCACTTGAAACAATTGCTCTTAGACAAATTCTTTTAAAATTAAACAGAATTGTACTTGTATGAGGTAGTTGCTAATCAGCTAAATGCATCTGAGACTACCGGTATATGATAAGCTGTAGAGGATATATTATTTATTCATCTGCACACACCAGAGTGCAAATGCTCAGTAGTGTCACTAATTAGTTCACAGTTAGGATAAAGGGATGCACCCATTAGAGTCTTATAAATCATATGTATCTACATCTTTCAAATTATTTCGATTTATTATTTCTGGTTTTTTACCAATGATAATAGTTTTATTATTATATGAAGTTATCATTTAATGGCATTTGTTCCCTGGTCCTTTCCTTTAAATCATAATTTCACAATTTATAAGTCATCTGGGGTATGGCACATGGGAGATGAAAATTATGACATTAAAGGCAATGTTAGTCTATGTACAACTTACACGTATACCAAGCAAAATGTGAATATAATACAAGTAACTACGTATATTTTGCCAGCTGAAATGTGGAAGGTATGTATTGAGCATGTGCCTTCTCTAGCAAACTTGCTGTAATAACCAGACTGGCTAACGGGCAAATGTTTCCGTTGAAAAATGCAGTTACTTTAAATATTTTGGCAATGAAAATCATAATATTCCTTTTATACTGTTTTGATCATGTGATACTCTTTAGATAAATTATAGCAGCATTTACCATTTATTTCACCAGAGACTAATTATTGTTGTATTTAGCCGACTCCTCACGAGGATGTTTGTTAGCTTACCTGGTCTGAAAGGCCAAGTGAGCTTATGCCATGGCGATCATCTGTTGTGTGTCCATCCGTCGTCCATCAACTTTTCCTTTAAATGACTTCTCAAGAACCACTGGGCTGATTTGAATTATATTTGGCAGGAAGCATCCTTAGGCTATAGGGATCCAAGTTTGTTCAGACGAAGCCGATTGGGCCATCTTGAATTTTGGCCGATTTTTAGAAAAGTTTTTAAAAATCTCTGAAACCACTTGATTCAGAACTCATGAAATATCATCTAGGGCAAGAGCTGAACAAAGTTTGGTCAAGGGAACTTGACTGGCCAAATAGTTCGGAAGCCATCTTGGATGACCTAGTTTTCGCGAAAATTACTTCTCCAGAAGCGCTGAAGGGATCAGGCCTAAATTTGGGAGATATGATTATGGACTATTAAGGCCATTAAAGTTTGTTCAAGGGAAGTTGATCCATCGAAAAACATGGCCGCCGTGGGCCAATCAAAATGTAGCATATTTGGGGGCCATATTGTATTTTTTTATTTGATGGATTTTGAAGCCGAAATTGGTTTTATGTATGTTTTGGGGTATCCTGATCTCAAATTTGCGATTTTCGAAACTGTTGGATAATTGGGTTGGCGGCCATCTAGGATTATTTTCCAGTCAAAAGCTCCCATACTAAAGCAATGGGGACATTTTTAATGTTCTCTCGAGGACCACTGGGCCTATTTTAATTGTATAGGGCAGGAGCAGTCGTTAGGCCATGGAGATTCAAGTTTTTTTCAAATGAAGCTGATTGGCCAATTTAGCCGATATTTTTATCAATTCAGATTATGGACTAAGGGCCATTAAAGTTTGTTCAAGGGAAGATTATCTGTCAAAAAACATCGCCGCCATGTGTCAATCAAATTGTAGCGTGTTTGGCATCCATGTTGGATTTTTTTATTTGATTGATTTTATGGCCGAAATTGGTTTTATGTATATTTTTGGGTATTCTGATCTCAAATTTGCTATTTTCGAAATTGTCGGATAAACGGTTTGGTGGTCACCTTGGATCATATTCCTGCCAAAAACTTGGATACTAAAGCAATGGGAAATTTAAAATGTCTTCTCGAAAACCATTGGGTTGATTTCAATTATATTTGGTAGGAACAATCCTTTAAGGTCATAGTGATTCAAGTTTGTTCAAACGATGCTGATCAGCCAATTTGGCTGGTGGCCATCTCGTTCCAGTGGTCATCTCGTTTCGTTCGGTAGTTCCAGTGGCCTATAATTCCAGGTGAGTGATACAGGCCCCTTGGGGCTATTGTCTAAAGATTAAATTTTAATTAGCAATATATTTTGACATGTTTGAGAAATCCATTTTATAACAATTGCTCGAGTTATATTTGGCTTTCAGTTTGCCATATATATTTTTGATTCAAAAGGTCATGGTCATTCTGACCCAATTGTGTTTTAGACAAGTACTTGAGCTCGCATGAAAGATCAAGCTCTACAATGCGGGTTTCCCTAAGGGCTCAAACATCCCTAAGAATTGTGTAATGTGAACAAATATTGAAAATTGATTTTCCATATGCTAACTTCTACTGAAGCACTCCTCACCAAACTTGGCCTGCATATTGTCCATGGAAAGAAAGCTCTTGGCTTTGCAGATCAATGTGTCACGGTTGTGATGTCTGTCTCAGTTTTTTGATGAATGGCCACGTGATCAATATGCTTTGGCTTTGGTAACCATCTGTCATTTGTCCATCAGCAGACTTTAACCAAATTTGGCAGGATGGCTTTTATAACCTTTGATTGGTCGATTTTTTTTCGTCGCCATCTTGGATTTTCGGAATATTTTCCGGAAACATTTAATATATGCTAACTCCTTAATCAATGGCCCATTTTCAATGCAACTTGGGTGGAACCATTCTATGGTGGAGGGCTCAAACATATCCAATGAGAATTTTGATTATTAGTCAATTCTTTGGGTGGGCAGTGTTCTTGGATTGCTGTATTTTACCGGTAATCAAATTTGGCTTGAAGGCTCCTATTCAGGTACGCTTCAAAATTCTTGATTGGTCCATTTTTTTAATGTTCCATCTTGGATTTTCTGAAAATATTTTTTTTGGTGACCATCTTGGATTTTCCTAAAATTATCAGGAAATCCTTTGAAACATATCTCCTAAAACGCTTGGTAGATTTTAATCAAATTTGGCTGTCCAAATTATTGTATGGTGGTAGGCTCCAGAGATTCACGTATGCGTGACATGTAAGCGTCATGCATGTGTGGTATGCGTATATGCATATTGTAATTTTCCATGTACACATATACGATGCACATAAGGTTTTTCGCATAGCATGCGTTTTTGTAAGAAATCTTTAAAACAGCTGAAAATTTGGAAAATACCCCTAATGTGACATCATACGTGGGAACTTCTTCTCTGTATGCTGCACATATGCATGAGAAAATGCTCCAAAAGCAATGCGCAACAAATATACGCATCACGCATGATAGACTCATGGAAATATCACATATAATTAAGATTTTTATCGAAAATATACGCGTCCATACATGCTCCACGCATATGCATGCAATATACGCGTCCATGGAAAATGGCTTTTAGTCGTTTAGTGGTCAAGACTCATGTCACGAATATCAAAATTTCAGCCTATTGAATGTCCATTTGCAGGCCAAGAGAAGACTATTTTGAAAATTAAAACTCTTAAATGCCTGTCTCTGAGTTAGCGAGACACCCATTCCAGTGGTAATTTTCAAAAATACTTTTCTCATGCCTTGCAAATGTACCTTTCTCCGGACCATTGCAGAAGTTGTCTTTGGCCACTGCGACCATGCATTAAATGGGTACGACGCATTTTGTCTCCAATAGTCATATCATATTAAATGTCATGTGTACAGTACAGCTCATAAATAAGATAAATTGTTTCCAAAACAAAGACACAAGCATGTTAGTTCTCTTACAATTTTTAGCATAATATAAGAAATTTTCTTTGAACATTTTGTACTTACGGTAATTTGATTGCGAAGGCATTGCTATGCTAGGCAGCAATGGCTTCCAATCAAATTAAGTCAGAAATATTCAGCAGTACTTTTTATTTTGTTGTGGAAACAAGTTATTCCTGAGCTGTAGTGTATCATCAACATGTCCCATAGTCTATATAGAATATAATGTGTGAAAACATGCTCTATATTATGTTTTTCACGCAGCTCTCGGCGGCGAGTCTGTTATTCGTGGACAACCCTGTCGGTACAGGATACAGCTATGTGACGGCGGATAGTGCCTACACAACAACCAATGAGGAGATTGCGGACGATCTTGTCACAATGTTTAAAGCATTCATGAAGCAGGTTCCAGATTTTCAGGTGACCTTAGATTTCATTCATTATGTAGCTCTTTTTAACCCTTTAACTATCAAATTTTTTCAAGAAAATTTCAATTTTCTCATAGAAAATGTCAGTTTGCAGACCAAAAGAAGACTTTTTTTTATTTACCACTAGAATGACTAGATCGGTTATCGAGCCAGTTATTCCATTGGTAAATTTTCCAAATTTGTTTTTTTCTTGGTCTGCAAATGGACATTTCTCAAGTCCACTGCAGAAGCCGATTTGGCTGATATAAGTGTTAAAGTATTGACTAAGAGAGGCAACGGCAAAGAAAGACCATTGGCATGCAGAATGAGGCAGAGCTTTTTAAAATACTACTTACACAGCAGTGTAGTATCAAATGTTGAGGTCTGTAGAGGGTGAAGATGTACCCAGAGCACAGGGAGGGGGGGGGGGGGTGGCTACACTACCTATGGGCAGGGCAAGGGGTCGGAGCGAGGCCCCCCAGTGCGCACTGGCAGCACTACACTGTTAATAGACATTATCAAATTCAGCTTCCACAATTTATATTAACCCTTTCATGATGAAGCTGGCTAAAATGGCCGCGATACAGTGGTCTTGAGGAACGTCCATTTGCAGGACGAGCCAGTCATTCCAGGAGTAAATTTTCAAAAATAGTCTTCTCTTGGCCTACAAATGGCCATTCAGTAAGGAAATATTTGGATTTTTTAAACTAATTTTTTCACATCAAGAGTATACTTACCTCCCTAATACTTTTGATATTGCTAAATATTGGCTTTCACTCAATAAACACTCAGATTAAAACAGTTAGGTGCCCCTACTGGGCAGGGAGTCAGAGCGTAGTCTGGCGGATGCCAGCCCCACCACCGCGCATGCGCAGACTAGCACTACCTCTTTGCTAATTTATTGGCAGAGAGTGTACACATGCTTTTGTGTTAGAAACTTTCTATACTCTTTTCGAAGCTTTTTGAGACGATTTGGTAGAAGTTTATCCCTGATAAAGATGGCAGAGAGAGTGACTTCGCCACAGGAGGGCCTTGGACCTTTAAATCAGGTGACTTCTAGTAAAATTAGCGAGTTTTGTCCCGTTGTAATGTGTTTCCGGGACTCGCGCTAAACGTGATAAGCGCCTTGATTAGTTGGTTTATTTCAACTAGGTGCTATATAAGACTAATCTCTCTTTGTGTTTATGTCCACAGGTCTGTGTGAAGAAATATAATGGACATGACATCAGCAGAGGGTTTGTGTCTCTCCACCATGGTTCCATTTCCTACTAATACTGTTAGGTTATCTAACCAAAAATTCTATGTCCAGTGAGTTGGAGGCCTATTATAAAGGTCTTCTCACTTTGCCCTCTTGATCCAATTCCTTCCCCTAGAGGTGGAGAGAGTTAAGAGGCGTTCAATGGTGGAGTGCTCCAGTTCATCAGGTTGGATGGTTTGTCTAGACAAGGTGTCAGGTATCTAATTATTGATATGAGGTGATGTTAATTATTTAGAGGAAAGGGAGATAATTAACACTATTTGCCATTGTTATCAGTATATATCTGATGCTTGTGTAGTCGAAATGTCCATTCTGCACATGTTCTGGTTAGAGATACAATTCGTCCTTGCACTGGGATGTTTGTTGGGGATCGATTTTTTCCTGTCATAGGATTAATGACGTCATAATCAGCCTTGCTCTTTATTAACAATTAAAGTTGTCCGAAGCTGGTTTTCTGATA
Organism: Chaetoderma sp. LZ-2023a; assembly: GCA_034401795.1. Taxonomy (NCBI): domain Eukaryota; kingdom Metazoa; phylum Mollusca; class Caudofoveata; order Chaetodermatida; family Chaetodermatidae; genus Chaetoderma; species Chaetoderma sp. LZ-2023a. Next base: position 135,382,457 of record CM067372.1, read on the forward strand.
AATTATGATCTTTATGATCATTTTTCCTTCTCTTGAGTTGGTGAGTTTCTAAGCTTAACTAGATTGCTCATACTCCTCGTCCTTTGGCCTTTTTCAGAGACCTGGTTGTGCGTCCTGTGGACGATTTTTGAGGGACAAGTTTGGTCCTCATCTCTGTTTTCAGTGTAGCCCCTGTGGTCCCTTGCTTAATTGCGAGATATGTAAGCACTGGGGGGGCGAGCTAATGTCCGAATTCTTGTGCTTGCAGGCGAAGGACAAGGTGGTGGAGGAGGAGAAGAAGAGGAAGCTGAAAAAAGAGGTCGTAAGTAAGAAGGGTAAGAGGAAGGCCTCGTCCGCGGTGGACATGGAGGCCTTCCGGACCGAGATGTTGGGAGAGATGAGGAGGACAATAAAGGATTTGGTTCCAGAGTTGCTTCGTGGCATGCTTCCTGGACCAAATCCTTTGTTGGCCTCATCATCTGCTTCGGAGCAGGTAATCCCCGCCTCTGAATCACCGTTCCTTAGTACGCTTCCGTTGTTTGAAGATTCAGAGGTGGCCCCATTAGAGGGGGCGTTCCACGACCCTGGCAGCAGGCTTATTGCCGCGCCCAATAGGGACCGTGGACGGTTGTCGCTGGAACCCGCGGGCTGCTTATCAGTCCAGGGCTATCCGCACACCGCGGGTGCCAGTACCTCGTATGGCACCTTCCCTGGCCAGTCCGGGTTAGCTCTCTTTGCTGACCCGGAGTCTAATCTGTCTGGCCAGGAGGATGAGGATTACCTGTTGGGGTCGCCGTCTGAGGACGTGGACATGGATTATGACGTCTGTGCACCCCTCGCGGGGAATACGGGCGCCTTATTCCACGGTTCTACTCTCCCAGGGGTAGAATCCACGGTTCAGACTGTGGCCCTGGGCGCTGAAGGCCAGCGTTACCGCATACCTCGGCTTGCCGAGAGTGTCGCTGGTGCTGGCCGGGGCCGTGGTGGGGCGGTATATGCCCCGCGCTCTACCACGGCGCCTGCTCCTGGTCAAACCAGTGATATTAGCATGCCGGTATTGTCAGGCCCGCATGCTCTCCCTGGCTTGCCAGGGATATCAGCGTACCCGCCGTCAAGCTCTGTTGCTTGCGCTCAGGAGGAAGACGAAGGCCCCCGTCTTGTAGAGCGCTCGCAGCTAGCCACGGAGGAGGATTGGTCTGACGCTTGCCAGTGGTTGGTGAGTGTTAGGCCAGATCTGCCCGTGGAGCAGTCGGCTAGCCAGCGTGATCACAGGCCGTGGTTAGCTGGTAAGCCTACTGCTAACGCTATGCCTTCTCTGCCGCTGGCAGAGCATGTCGTTGACATGTTCGAGGCGGCGGAGACGTCCATTAAGTCGAGTGGACGTCTCGCTAAGGCCCCGCGCGAGGTGGCCAGGCGTTGTCGCATCGTGCCCCTGGACTACCAGCGGTACGGTGTGGTACCTAAGCCGAGCGTGGATGACCGCGCGGCTTTGGGTGAGGATGCGCGGCCAGGCTCCCGTTCTGACACGGGAGTCTTGTGTTCGAACGCGTTGCGTTCAGCAAATACCGCGTTGCGTGATGCGGAGGAGAGTGGGAGGGCTTCGATTGCCGCTCTGTCCCACGTCTCCCAGCTGTTACAAGGGGTAGTAACAGCATCCGCATCGCGCCAGCCAAGTCCGGTCACAGTTCAGCGAGCCATCCAGGATGGTATCAACCTGGCGCTGGACTGTATGACGCGGGCGGTGACCAGGAGTGTCCGGGCAAGGCGCACTTTTGCCTTGGATAATCTGTGCCCGTCCCAGGACCTATACAATAGGCTACTACGTACGCCTATGACAGGTCCTGGTCTCTTTGGAGGTGAGGGATGTAGGCACCTCCAGGAGACGGTTACTCTGGTCAATAACCAGAGGGCGCTGCGCGAGCAGTTTGAGGTGCTTCGTCGTGCCAACGTTCGCGCCGCACCCCCTGCGTATCGTCCCCTGCAGGCTCGAGGTGGTAGTGGCCAGGTCAGAGGCCAACCACCATCGCAGCGTCGGCCTCGGCCGCGTGCGATTCGGCCAGCAGCGAGGGGGGCGCAGGCTCCTCAGGCGCAGTCAGCCAGGCAGCCGCCCGCGCACCGAGGTGCGCGCGGTGCTGGTCGTGGCGCGCGAGGATCTGGGCGGGGTAATCGTTCCTGATGGGACGGTTACCGCGGTGAGAACCACGCCGGTGTTTCTGGCAAAGGAGACAGTGCCGCTCTTGCACTCCTTATGTCCACCTCTATCCCTAGGTGGACCGGTGGGAGGCCGGCTAGCCGACCACATGCAAGAGTGGGAACGGTTAACTCAGGACCGTTTAGTCTTGCGATGGCTTTCAGTCGGGTATCATCCCGATTGGATGACAGGCCCGCCATCGCGACTGTCTCTAGTGCCGATCTGGACTCCAAATCCGAGAGATCCAGATCAAAGGTTGTGTATCGAGGAGGAAATAAATTCCCTCATACAAAAAGGAGCTATTCAGCCGGCACAGAGGTGTCCGGGCTTCTATTCAACCCTGTTCTTAGTAACAAAGAACACCGGAGGATGGAGACCAATTCTCAACCTCAAGCCATTGAACAAGTTCATAGAGACGCCCAGTTTCAAGATGGAGACTGTGCGCTCGGTGTTGGCGGGGTTAGAGAGGGGAATGTGGACAGCGTCGATAGATTTGAAGGACGCTTATTTCCACATCCCCATACACAGGAGTTTCCGTCGCTTCCTGAGATTTGCATTCCAGGGCAGACAGTGGGAATTCAGGGTGCTACCCTTCGGAATTTCCACGGCTCCTCGGGTTTTCACCCGTGTGGTTCTTGCGATCACCGCATACCTCCGCAGGAGAAGCATAGCAGTCCACACGTACATAGACGACTGGCTGTTGAAAGCACACACCCGGGAAAGTTTATCGGCCAGTCTGGAGATTGTTTTGAAAACTCTCACAGACTTAGGCTGGATGATCAATTTCCCAAAATCAGAGCTGACTCCATCCCAGAAGTTTGTTTACCTGGGGATGTTCTTCGATCTAGAGACAGGATATGTTTATCCTACTCAGGAGAGAGTTCAGAAACTCATCTCATTAATTCAGTCAGTGTGCGACAGTCGTCATGTCCTGGCACGGGTTTACTTGAGAATGCTGGGGTTGATGGTTTCATTGGAACCAGTCATTCCTCAGGCCGCCTTACGCAGGCGGCCGATCCAGTTATTTCTCATGACACAATGGACCCAGAGTACAGGTTCGCTGGACTCGAATGTGTCAGTGTTGGCGCCTCTGATTCATCACCTGCAATGGTGGTTGGACACAGAGAATCTCTTGGTGGGGGTTATGCTAACCCCTCCCCACCCTCAGGTGACTGTGTATACAGATGCATCGATGGAGGGCTGGGGAGCTTGCCTGGAAGAGTCCACGATATCAGGGCTTTGGAATCTGGAACAGTCAAAGGAACATATAAATCTACTGGAGCTAAGAGCAGTAGTCCTGGGCCTGGAACATTTCTTACAGAAAGTTCAGGGCAAGATTGTTCTTATTCGTTCAGACAACTCAACAGTTGTGACTTACATAAACCGCCAGGGCGGAACGAAGTCGCCCAGTCTCTGTATGATGACATGGAGACTGCTTTGTTGGTGCCTGGATCACCAGATTACCTTGAAAGCAGTTCATATTCCGGGAAGGTTAAATCTGCTAGCAGACTCATTGAGCCGAAGGATGAGTGTTTTACCCACGGAATGGCAACTAAATCAATGTGTGGCGGATCGTCTGTTCGACCATTGGGGGAAACCCAACATCGATTTGTTCGCAACGAAGAAGAATGCGAAGATGACGACGTACGTCTCTCCGATTCCGGATCCAAGCGCTTTCGCAACAGATGCGTTAGCTATCAGCTGGGGGAGAATGTATGCATACGCATTCCCTCCAGCAATCCTGATTCCAAAAATTCTTCAGAAAATCAGACAAGAGGAATGCCAAGTGCTTCTGATCGCCCCGGATTGGCCAAGCCGATCATGGTATACGGATCTGCTGGACCTTCTGGTCTGCAATCCGGTTCCTCTGCCTCTGATGGACGATATTATCTTCCAGGGCAAGGCCCTTCACAACAATCCGTCAATGTTCAGATTGACTGCGTGGATGTTGTCAAGGAATCTAGAATTAAGGAGGGCTTTTCTGAGCAAGCAGCCATGTTTATGGCCAAAGCCAGGAGGGGGTCAACCTCCAGAGCATATAATTATAAAATCAACAGATTTGCAGAATGGTGCTCAAAAAGATGTATTGATCCAATGGATTCATCTATTCAGGTAGTAGCTGATTTCCTCTGTCACCTCTATGATGCCTATAGCCTCAAGCCTAACTCTATTGCTGGTTATAAGTCAGCTTTAATGTCTGTTATTCCTTGCTTGGCTAAGAGGGGAAGTGATGAAGTAAATACATTAAATGTATTAATTAAAGGCATGGGCAATCTAAGACCAAGAAATCCACCTGTGATTCCGTCTTGGAGTTTATCGCTAGTGCTTCAAGTACTAGGTGATAAGCCGTTTGAACCACTTAGTTCCATTTCTATGAAACTATTAACACTGAAGACTGTGTTTTTAATTGCTGCGGCCTCGGCTAGGCGTAGGAGTGAAATTCATGCCTTATCAGCCGAGGATGACCGTTTTGTGGTTTCAGGGGAAGGCCTTAAGCTGCTACCTAGGATTAATTTCTTGGCTAAAAATCAGTCGTTGAAATATCCAGGTCAACCTATTGTTTTGCCTGCTTTAACTAGATATGATCCTAATTCTAAAGCATGGTGTCCCGTCCGGGCGCTTTGCCGGTACAAACAACGTACGGCGGAGTGGCGCACCGACCAGTCGGCGTTATGGTTGTCTTATATTGAACCCCATGGCAGGGCTTCTAAGGACACCATTTCCAGGTGGATTGTAGAATGCATTCAGTTTTGCCATAAATCCGCCACCGGGAAGCAGGTTGACGTGGCCAAGGCTCACAGTGTCCGCGGCGTAGTGACATCCACTGCCCTATTTAATGGGGTCCCGGTGGATGATATTATGTCGGTGGCTCAGTGGCACTGTGAGTCAAGTTTTACAGACCATTATCTCCGTGACACCTCTAATCCTCTCGCCTTGTCGATTTTGAAAAAATAACTTGGCATATATTTTTGATGGGGTTTCCTCATTGCTTATATATTTCACAATTAATTTATGGAAACAACCACTAATTTGGGACTGCATCGTGCTTCACCAATGGGAAGAGGATGTCAGCAGCCATTTCAACAAGGTCAGTCTTGTGTATGTGTTGTCCATTGTTGATTGTCTTGTCACGTTACCCGTTATTAATATGATGATGGTTTTGTGTATTTATGTGGTTCATTGTTGAGAGTATACGAAAATGGAGTTTTTTCGTCTGTGTCCTGTAGTACATGGCACTTGTACGTAGAGAGCGTATAGGACATTGAGGTCATTCGACTCTTCCTCCCAGGAAGGAGGGGGGGGGGGAGCGCATATGACATTCGGTCATCTCTCATACATCGGGGGTGTTATCCGATGGTTAGTCAAATCCTGACTGTTTTTTCATACAGTTTCAGAAGTTTAAGTGCCTTAAACGCAGAAAAGCGTATAGGGATGAGCTGGTCTTTTGACCTCACCTCCCTCCCGCCGAATTCACTGTCGAATTCTGGCAATATCAAAAGTATTAGGGAGGTAAGTATACTCTTGATGTGAAATAAACGAAATCAAGGATTTCTTTTTTCACGAGAGAGTTGATACTTACCTCCCTAGATACGGACCCGGCCTCTCCACCCCACAGAGGCTCGGTCTTCAGGCTCTTTATAGTTGCATGTGTATCAGCCAATAAATTAGTCAGAGGTAGTGCTAGTCTGCGCATGCGCGGTGGTGGGGCTGGCATCCGCCAGACTATGCTCTGACTCCCTGCCCAGTAGGGGCACCTAACTGTTTTAATCTGAGTGTTTATTGAGTGAAAGCCAATATTTAGCAATATCAAAAGTATTAGGGAGGTAAGTATCAACTCTCTCGTGAAAAAAGAAATCCTTGATTTCGTTTAGGTCATTAAAGGGTTAAACACTGACCTTTGTCTCTCCTGTGGAGCAGAAGTGGGACATATGCATAACTTTTCCGATAATGACTGTGGCGATGACAGCAGCATCGACATAAAGGTTTCCATTTAGCCAATGCATTTTATCATCACTTTGAATGAACAAGGCCTTATAATGATTGATATAACTCAAATACTTACGTGTGTTTTATGCTTCCTATCTATCATACATCTTTGGCACATGTAGGCAGGTACTGTTACTGTATTGTGACTGGATGTAAGGCTGATTTGAGGCAATACTTCTCATATCTCATAAAGAGTGTTATCCTTTAATGATCAAGCCAGGCAAAACCTATCTAATGAACTGGTCTTGAAGAGTGCCCATTTGCAGGTCAAGAGAAGACTATTTTTGAAAGCCTAATGCCACTGGAATCGTGGTATCTATAATCAAGCCAGTCATTCCGCCTGGAAAACTTTCTAAAATTGTCATTTCTTGGCTTGCAAATGGACATTCACTAAGCAAAAATTTTAATATTCCCAACCAATCTTGATCAGTAAAAGTTGTAAGCATATTCCATCAACATGTATATATATACTGAGCCAAAAAGGTTTAGCAACAGTGAAGTTTGGTTTGTTGTATTAAGACTATGCGTCCATTTATAACCAAATTTGCAGGCATGTTTCGTCAATGTAATGTCTCGCTGATCATGAAGAAATGATCATTTCTTGCATTTCTCGGCTGCACGCTTACTGCATGTGAAAATGCATTTTTCATGCACTGGCCCACATTGGCGGGTAGCGAAGGCAAAAATTCACCATATTGCAAAAGCAGATAACGAATGTTAACAGAAAACACTTAAAAGTTTACCATACCGAACATGGGCCGCCGCCCAGGGCTACTGGACAGAGCATTCATGCTGTTGCTCGACATTTTAATGTTCACGCCTCAACCATTTCCCGTCTCCACCAACGTGAGCAGGAAACTGGACATGTTAATGATTGACCACGATCTGGCAGACCGAGAGCAACAACACCACGAGAAGACCGCTACTTAGTAACGTCATCACGACATCACAGGTTTGAGACTGCACCGCGGCTGTCCCATAATTTGCACACCACTACCGACACTACAGTGCATGCACAAACTGTGCGAAACAGACTCCATGATGCTGGACTGCATGCCCGTCATCCACTTGTTGATGTTCCGCTTACAGAGCGTCACATCGAGAATCGGTTTGCATGGGCAAGAACTCATCAGCGATGGCATGCTCAACAATGGAGCTACATTTTGTTCAGTGATGAGTCGAGGTTTTGTGTGGATGGGGCGGATGGTAGGCAACGGGTTTGGCGACGTTTAGGAGAATGGTATGATGCAGCCAACATCATTCAACACGACAGATTCGGTGGCGGCAATGTCATGGTGTGGGCTGGAATCCTTGAAAATAGCAAAACAGATCTTATTGTGGTTCGCGGAAATTTAACGGCTCAATGTTACTGTGAAGAAGTCGCCCCTGTTGTCATCCCTTTTATGCAGCATCATGCAGACTTTATTTTCCAGCAAGACAACGCCCGTCCTCATTCAGCTAGGGTCACCAGTGATTTCCTTGAGGCTAACAATATTCTGGTGTTGGACTGGCCAGCGCGAACACTGGACCTGTCTCCTATCGAACACGTGTGGGACATTCTTGGCCGTATGGTGCGTGAGAACAATCCACATCTTCACAACGTGCGGGATCTGGAAGCTGCACTGCTCCAGGAATGGGATGCGATTCCTCTTCGTGACATCAGGTGCTTAATTCGAAGCGTGAGAAAGCAATGTACGGCGGTGGTTAATGCGCGCGGATGTCACAACCAGTATTGACAGCTCAGTGTTAACGGCGCGATGCTAGCATTACAGTAACAAGAGACTGTTGTTCAAATTTGAAAATGACCTATCAATTAAATAATATATTTGAATCAATTTATTGTTTTTGTTAAATAACATTTATACAGTAATATTCTCAGTGTTGCTAAACTTTTTTGGTTCAGTATATATATATATATCTATATATATATATATATATATATATATCTATATATATATATATATATATATATATATATATATATATATATATATATAAATAAGTAATGGTTAAAACATTACCAAAGAATTGCTGAAACATCCCGCATATAAAATTTATGTTTAGCAAGTACTGAGATAATGAACTTTTCAATAATATATAGTCATGCGCAGAAAACAGACAAAAACAGAAACGTGTAAATAAAATTTTGAACATGATGTAAGAAATGTTCTGTTGAATATTTTGAATATAATTTGGCAGCAATGTCTTCCAATCCAATTATGATAAAAAATATTCAACAGTATGTTTTACTTTGTTTTGGAAACATGTTAAGTAATTTCTGAGCTCTACTGTGCCTACATGGTCATGATATGGTGGTTCATTAGCCACTTTAAGAGGACCACAAAACCCATTTCCTATATATGCTGGTCAACTTGTATTAATAAGTGACCGCCTTTCTTTAATCATGCATTTTCTTTGTCCCCTACACATAGCTGATATTACAGTAGAAGCTTAGAATGTTTACAAAGCAAAATAAAATTTACTGTTGAATATTTTAGGCTTTGTTTGATTTGAAACCATCGCTGCCTGAGGCAGAAATAGCTTTCGATCAAATTAATTCCAAAACATTCAACAGAACATTTCTGACATCATGTTAAAAATTGTACGAACTAACATGTTTTTGTTTATGTTCAGGAAGCCTTTTAACTTATTTATGAGCTGTACTGTACCCGGTGTATATCATTTTTTTATAATATTTCTTTGCAGTCTATTCCATTTTATATATTCTGCGAATCATATGGTGGCAAAATGACTGCTGGCTTTGCTGCGGCTCTCAGAAAGGTATCTAATTACTAGGTCTAATATGTACACCGCCAAGCGACACATTAATCCTTCAGCTCTTACAAACCAGAAATCACAAATCCTTTATGTTGTAAGGTATATTCTGTTGAATGTTTTGAAGCGTATTTGACTGAGCGGTTCAAATCTTTGATATTTACTTTCATTATATATTAATTGAATTTTATATTAGTAAATGGCAAAATAGGACAATTTTATTGTCACTAAATTTTAACATCCGTGATAGATCTAAAAAAATGGGCGCTTTAAGTATGCTTCCTATGTTATCAATATTATCAACATAAGAGGCAGTCGTTTTCCCAAATTTGTACATGCCTACAAGGCAGGATGGCAGATCGCGTTTGACAAAATTAAACAGACAAGGTGATATTAGTTGGTCATATAGACACAGAATCAAGTACATTTTGAATTTTGATTCACTAAATTAGTGTCAAAACATTCAATGGCTTTCCCATGTGGTCGTCATAAAGTGGTAATACATGTATTTATTTTTCAGCATTCCGATATACAGTATTATTTTAATAGTGAAATGTTATTTGTATTACTGTTTCAACAATCAATGGACGAATCCAGTTTTAGCTATGCCCTGCCAATCTCTAGCTAAGCTCAGCACACACTTTGTCCATGTTGGGATCAATCGATCCCTGTTCTCTCAATCTCAATTGCCAGAAGACTATACAGGTAAGTTGTTGAATATTTTGAGACTAATTTGTCTGGGTGCGGTTTCTGCCTCTGCTAGCAACAGCGCTCATTAAAGACATACAATTCGTACAACTTGTCTGTCTATTAAGCGTTTGTGATGGACTATATCACACCATTCATGATGTAATTGATTATGATGTCAGCCTACATGTGAAGTAGTTAATTATGACATCATATGATTAACTGAGAAACTATATTCCTCCATTGGTTAGCCTAATACCCTCGGATGAGTTATAATTCATCCTCACAGAGCAGAAACGGCAAATTCTTTATGATATAAGGATTACACTTTTGAATGCGTTGAAACTAATTGCCTGGAAGCTGTTGCTTTCCTGTATGGTTGTCTTGAAACTGAAACCCTGGAATATGAATGTTTAAAGTGTTAATAAGCGATTAACCCTTTCACCAATGAATTACCCGTACCTCAATTTCAAGGCAGCCATACAGGAAAGCTATTGAATATGGGCCAGCAACGGCTTCCAGTCATATTTATTGCAAAACTTTCAACAGATTAAGCATTGCATCATAAAGAATTTCCGTTATCATTTATATGTCATTCAAAGTGTTAACCGTAAATAATCGAAAAATTTCCTGCACTCTACAACTTGCCATTTTAGTTTCAGTTACCATAGTTTGATATTTTGTTTCAGGCTATCAGTTCCGGTGAGCTGAAGTGTAACTTCAAAGGCATAGCTCTAGGGGATTCTTGGATCAGTGCGGAGGAGTCTGTGCTCTCCTGGGCACCATACCTTTTTGGGACGGTAAGGTTCTTTTAAACGAATTATCTCAAATGAATTGCTTATCATTTTCTTTGTTCTGCACCATTTACTGCACAGGTGTAGGATCTGTTTGAAAATAGTTTGGAGTAAAACTGTTGTTTTCTATAAGCATTAGAAGATTGCACATCTTCATTTACTACATCTCAACTATTTTTGTTTGATGACACTTTGCAATGCAGCATGTAAGAAACTCCAATAATTTCTGACTGCATCCAATTCTGTAGTCCAGTGTTAGGCATTAGCTGTGTATTTGTGTATACATCTAAACAAACAACATATAACATCGAGGCATGCATTCCACTGAGATGTGAAATAAGCATTTCAAATCAATCTTTGTGCCACCATGTCATTTGCCCAATCACATGTACATGTATCGGCGCATGATGTAAGCATCAGTCTTTCTTTGTATTCTTTGTAATAAACATGATCTCGTACATCAAGATACGGATAGTTTCAGGATCTAATGGGCATGTGACTATCAGAGATATGCATTCGACAGTCTCTCTTGGCGGTCGCTGCAATCTTTTTGGCAGATTTGTTCACTGTTGCAAACTATTCCATATTATTGGCAAACTGTAGAGTTTCAAGCTATCTGGACATTGTGAAGCCTGAAGCGGGTGAGCAATGATCATAAACATTGTCATTGTTCAATTATCTTCATCAGTGGCATATTCTAATGTCTTGTCTAATTTTTTTTGCATACAGTTTCTCCTACTTCTGTGTCGTCTTGGTGACACATGTATGTCTAACAGGTATTAGAATGGTTAGCTATGGCTTGCAAAAAAAAAATCCATTTCTAGCTATACCACGCTCACTTTGTATGCGTTTTGTAATCAATTTGAAACTTTGACAACTGAATTCCCAGAATCATAATTTCAAGGTAACGAAACAGGTAAGCTGTTGAATATTTTGAAACTTATTTTATTATGAGCTGTTGTTGACTATGGCAGTCAAATTTGTTTCAAATATTCAACAGAATGTTTATTAACCCACTTACAGTACAGATCTTAGTTAGCTTTACTTAAACGCATCCTAAAGCTCGTTAAAACGTGTCTGTATGGCGTCATTTTCCCGTCATTTTCTCGTAGTGATTTTCTTAGACACAGTGCGTTTGGTAAAATCTCAATACGCATCTTGAATTTTATCTTGACGGGTTAGAATTTTGACACTACGGGCTTGACATTTTGAATGACGGGTTTAACTTTTTGCCCTACGCGTTTGGTAGCGTTTGAAAATTTTACGATAAATTAAACGCGCCATCAATTCCAACCGCGGGTCTCCAGTTCTTTCGACGAGTCCTATGGCTAGAAGCAACCGGGTACTCGGTTCCTAGTCTAGGCAGACCTGCTTATCAGTACATGTTTTCTCCGTACATGTATTTCGCATGCTTAGCAAACTTTGAGCGATTCGTACAACAGATTTTAACTTATTTACGTCAATTTGTGGCTGGATTTATCAGAAGATGTATTTAATTTAGTGTTTCTAAGCGGTATTCGTCTAATTTCTGCGTTTTTATAGTGAAAATCTCGATATATCTAATGCCGAATGGACAATCGTCTTGAACTGAAACACCATTCCATTCTGATGACGTCATCGCATGTATATTTAACCTCGTTATCTTTGATTGGCAGAGATATTGTTGGAAAAGCCATCAATGGTAAATCTGATTGGTTGAACTAATCTCATGACGCTTTGACAGTTGTGTACTATTAGACGACAGTAAAAAAGTAACAAAACCTAAACAAGGATTTCCAGACTTTTGCAGTGATCTGGACAAAAACCAAGTTGGATCCAGATTGGGTACAAATTTTAATCTATGGATATATCGGAAACAAACTGGTCAGATTTTGCTCAAATTTTAATAAAGTTTGTGTGATCATACATTAAGATTTAACAACCCTGGAAGTGATCAAAAGAAAAATTATAGGCTGTGGGTTACAATCTCTGATAACTTGGCTCTATCTGACGATGGAAAATAAGTGATAACTAGATTGTTTGGTCGATGGCGTGTCATAGCAATCGACCACGTTCACTACCCCAGGGGAGGAGCCAAATGTAATACCAGAAATGTGGCTGCAATGCAACCATGAATCTCGACTTCATGACAGCAATGAACTCTGATGATTGACTTCAAACATAAAATAGTTTCAAATTTAGAAGGCTTATCAACAAGGGGGCCAAGGGCCTGTAACGGTATCCTGGACGGTGTATGGCAATAAGGGCTGTCAGCAGAGAAGGCCGCTACTATGTCAAAAAAGGCTGCCTATAAAATATTCTGAGTATGTACATACCTATCTATCTATCTATCTATCTATCAAAACTTTTCAAAATATTCAGCAGGTTGCCTGTATACCCTTATCTAATTTCCACTTCCTATTTTTCTTTTGAGATGAGGCGGACATAGAGGCGAACTGTCAAAATATCTCATCTGATGACGGTTGTTGCTAAGCACATAATTATAAAAAGAAAATTCTGAATAGAAGTTCTAGAGCCAACTACTGCAGAATCCTTCCGCCAAATTTGGATATAATCCACCAAGCGGTCATGGAGAATATGCATTTTGGCAATTTATGTCCAGCCAACTAGGGTTGCAATCTGTCAAGCGGTTAATGAGGAGTAGCGTTTTGACAATTTCTGCTAAATCTTTCATAAAGTCAAAGATTTTCACACAAAAATTGACCAATCAAAATTCTGTATGCATGTTCGGAAGCCGAAAGCATTAGGGTCCTTCCAGCCAAATTAGTTTGAAATCCGCCAAGCAGTTAATGTATGTATGAGACACTGCATCACACAATGATGTTCTGGCCAAAAGGTCAAAATCACTGATACGCATGGCAACCATCTGCTGTCCGCCATCCATCCGTCAACTTATGTTTTTAAATTTGACATGTCAACTCTTTAATGGTCAAGGTGGTCAAAAAATTCCTCTACTGTGAGCAGAGCAAGACGACTATTTTTGGAAATTTACCAGTAGAATGACTGGCTCGATAATTGAGCCAGTCATTTCAGTGGTAAAATTTAAAAAATAGTCTTCCCTTGGTCTGTAAAGATTTGTAGGGCTATAGTAGAATCTAGTAATCACTAGTCCTATCTAAATGTAGTGGCTCATCTGGCTTAATTTAAAACTATTGAGAGGGTGTCAAATGATGTGCGAGAGTGTGGGCAGGACTATGGGAAATCTAGATAAATCTGGAAGACACCAATCTCTGACTACATAAAATAAATGTTGTCAGCCAATCCACAATCATATGGATAACCCACATACCAAATTTGGTTGAATTCCACCCAATTGTTTGGGAGGAGATAGCATGATGAATGGATGGAGACAAATGTATCCTAATTTTTTCAAAACATGGAGATAAAGAAAGGACTTGAGGAGATTTTAAAGGTAGGTAGGTAATTAATTCAACGTCATCATACTAAAATTAAATTTTCTTTAACACTCATGCAGGGTTTTGCGGAGGCAGGGCCCTTGCACCATTTAGTGCTCTAAAATTCACACCATCCAATCATTACCTTCACACATGGTTCATTGACCTAATGGATTTTAGGACAGAGATATCTTCCATGTATGTACTTGATCCAACATTTGTCAAAATGACCCATGATTTCTTGAGGAAGTGGGACAGTTCACCCCACAAAGCAACCGGATCGGCAGAACCCAGCTCATATCATCCAAAACCGGTTTCTGCAGTGTGTTGAGAAATATTCATTTGCAGACCAAGAAAAGGCTATTTTTGAAAATTTATCACTGGAATGACTGTCTTGATAAACGAGCCAGTCATTCCAGTCATAAATTTTCAAAAATAGTCTTCTCTTGTTCTGCAAATAGATATTTTCCTATCGGTCATTGGTGGTCTGACTTGAATCAGTCTTTCACTCTCCTGACATGCGCGATTCACTGTCCTCAGCGGTCACTCACCTGGAAACACCAACTCTCCACCAGAAAACTTTGAAGTCTAGATGCTCTCCGAGAGCAGCTGAGGCCAGGTATAAATAGGCTTAAGGGCTGTTTTGTTGTCTATGAAATTTAAATACTTTTTTACTAGTTTTCATAGAATTTTTTCTTTCAAACTGCACATCACCTGAGTTGTAACCACCATGCATGCCACCCAGAAAAATTAATGAATAATCCAGCATGCTTATCAGGTACCACTGTACCACAATGCATGTCACCCAACAAAATGAATGAATAAACTGGCATGATTATAATCGTGCTGGTTTATTCTAACAAATATTATCGGTGAGGTATGTGGTGGTATAGTGAATATCACTATGAGCGATGTACGCTGTACCCAGACAGAGTGAGATTATAGTAGCTAATTTGAGAGGAATCCAGTTTTAGCTATTCCCCGCCCATCTCTAGCTAAGCTCTACCCAAGCTTTACCTGCATTGGGATCGATCTCTGTACTCTCTGAATCTCAAATTCCTGAAAACTATACATGTAAGCTGTTGATATGACAGCAACAACTCCCAGTCAAATTAGTTTTAAAATATTCGACATCATTTTTATTAACCCTTTAATGGTCATGCCGACCAAAACTGGCCTCTGTTATGGCCTTGTGAAATGTCCATTTCACTTCAAGAGTATACTTACCTCCCTAATACTTTTGATATTGCTAAATATTGGCTTTCACTCAATAAACACTCAGATTTAAAACAGTTAGGTGCCCCTACTGGGCAGGGAGTCAGAGCGTAGTCTGGCGGATGCCAGCCCCACCACCGCGCATGCGCAGACTAGCACTACCTCTTTGCTAGATTATTGGCAGAGAGATCACACATGTCTTTTTGTAGCAATAGCTTTTCCTTAATCTTAGACTGTTTAAGTGGTGTTTTTTGGAGTGATAGTCACTGATTTGGATGGCAGGACGGAACAATTCGCCAAAGGGGGACTTAGGACCTTTAAATCAGGTGACTTCTAGTAAAATTAGCGAGTTTTCTTCCCGGTGTATTGTGTTTCCGGGACTCGCGGTTACCGTGATAAGCGCCTTGGTTAGTTGGTTTATGTCAACTCGGTGCTACCTATGACTAATTTCTCTTTCTGTTTATGTCCACAGGTCTGTATGACGCTAGGTGGTCGCATCACAGCAGCAGAGAGTTAGTTTTCTCTCCACCATGGTTCCATTTCCTACTAACACTGTTAGGTTATCTAACCAAATGAAAAATTAATGTCCAGTGAGTTGGAGGCCTAGTATAAAGGTCTTCTCACTTTGCCCTCTTGATCCAATTCCTTCCCCATGAGGTGGAGAGAGTTAAGAGGCGTGCAGATGGTGGAGTTCTCCGGTTCGTCATGTTGGATGGTTTGTCTATACAAAGTGTCAGGTTTCTAGTTATTGATAATGTGGTGATGTTAATTATAGTAACAAGCAAAGGGAGATAATTAACATTTTTGCCAGAAAAGAGTTATCTATATGTATCTGATGGTTGTGTAGTCGACGTATCCATTCAGCATACAATTCGTCCTTGCACTTGGATGTTTTGTTGGGATCGAATTTTTCCTGTCACGGGATTAATGACGTCATAATCAGCCTGGTTATGTATTTATCAGCAATTCAAGTCGCTATGCTGGTTTCTGATGTATATTGATCTGTATGATCGTTTTCCTTCTCTTTGAGTTGGTTTGAGTGTCTAAGCTTAACTAGTTTGCTCATACTCCTTGTCCTTTGCCCTGTTTCAGGGACCGGGTTGCGCGTCCTGTGGACGTTTTCTACCGGATAAGTTCTGGCCTCATCGTTGCTATCGATGTAGCCCTTGTGGTCCCTTGGTTAATTGTGACATATGTAAGCACTGGGGGGGCGAGTTAATGTCCGAATTCTTGTGCTGCTTACAGGCGACGGACAAGGTGGTAGAGGAGGAGAAGAAGAAGAAGCGGAAACGAGAGGTTGTAAGTAGGAAGGGTAAGGGGAAGGTCTCGTCCGTGGTGGATATGGAGGCCTTCCGGACCGAGATGTTGGGAGAGATGAAGAGGACAATAAAGGATTTGGTGCCAGGGTTGCTTCGTGGCATGCTTCCTGGACCAAATCCTTTACTGTCCTCATCATCGGCTTCGGAGCAGGTAATCCCCGCCTCTGGATCGGTTTTCCTTAGACCGCTTCCGTTGTTCGACGATTCAGAGGTGGCCCCATTAGAGGGGGCGTTCCACGACCCTGGCAGCAGGCTTATTGCCGCGCCGATAGGGGACCGTGGACGGTTGTCGCTGGAACCCGCGGGCTGCTTATCAGTCCAGGGGTATCCGCACGCCGCGGTGGCCAGTACCTCCTATGGCACCGTTCCTGGTCAGCCCGGGTTAGCTCTCTTTGCTGACCCGGGGTCTAATCTTTCTGACCAGGGTGATGAGGATTACCTGCTAGGGTCGCCGTCTGACGACGTGGACATGGATGAAGACGTTTGTGCACCCCTCGCGGGGAATACAGGCGCCTTATTCCACGGTTTTACTCACCCTGGAGTAGAGTCCGCGGCTCAGGTGGTGGCCCAGGGCGCTGCTGATGGCCAGCGGTACCGCATACCTCGGCTTGCCGAGGGTGTTGCTGGTGCTGGCCGGGCCCGTGGTGGGGCTATATATACCCCGCGCTCTGCCACGGTGCCTGCTCCTGGTCAAACCAGTGATATTCTCATGCCGGTGCTGTCAAGCCCGCATGTTTTCCCTGGCTTGCCAGGTGTATCAGCGTACCCGCCGTCAAGCTCTACTGCTTGCGCTCAGGAGGAAGACGAAGGACCCCGTCTTGTAGAGCAGTTAGCCACGGAGGAGGATTGGTATGACGCTTGCCAGTGGTTGGTGAGCGTTAGGCCTGATCTGCCCGTGGAGCAGTCGGCTAGCCAGCGTGTTCACACGCCGTGGTTAGCTGGGAAACCGACTGCTAACGCTATGCCTTCTCTGCCGCTGGCGGAGCATGTCGTTGACATGTTCAAGGCGGCGGAGTCGTCCATTAAGTCGAGTGGACGTCTCGCGAAGGCCCCTCGCGAGGTGGCCAGGCGTTGTCGCATCGTGCCCCTGGATTACCAGCGGTACGGTGTGGTACCCAAGCCCAGCGTGGATGACCGCGCGGCTTTGGGTGAGGATGCGCGGCCAGGCTCCCGTTCTGACACGGGTGTCTTGTGCTCGAACGCGTTGCGTTCGGCGAATACCGCATTGCGTGATGCGGAGGAGAGTGGGAGGGCTTCGATTGCCGCTCTGTCCCACGTCTCCCAGCTGTTACAGGGGGTAGTAACGGCATCCGCATCGCGCCAGCCAAGTCCGGTCACTGTCCAGCGAACCATCCAGGATGGTATTAACCTGGCGCTGGACTGTATGACTCGGGCGGTGACCAGGAGTGTCCGGGCAAGACGCACGTTTGCCCTGGACAATCTGTGCCCGTCTCAGGACCTGTACAATAGGCTACTGCGTACGCCTATGACGGGCCCTGGTCTTTTTGGAGGTGAGGGATGTCGACACCTCCAGGAGACGGTCACCCTGGTGAATAACCAGAGGGCGCTGCGCGAGCAGTTTGATGTGCTGCGTCGTGCTAACGTTCGCGCCGCGGCCCCGGCGTATCGTCCCCTGCAGGCTCGAGGTGGTGCTGGCCAGGTCAGAGGCCAGCCACCGTCGCAGCGTCGGCCTCGGCCGCGTGCGATTCGGCCAGCAGCGAGGGGGGCGCAGGTTCCTCAGGCGCCGTCAGCCAGGCAGCCGCCCGCGCACCAAGGTGCGCGCGGGGCGGGGCGCGCGAGGATCTGGGCGTGGTTATCGGTCCTGACAGGACGCTTACCGCGGTAAGAACCACTCCGGTGTGTATGGCGACGGAGACAGTGCCGCTCTTGCATGCCTCGTGTCCACCGCGGTCCCTAGGTGGACCGGTGGGAGGCCGGCTAGCCGACCACATGCAAGAGTGGGAACGGTTAACTCAGGACCGTTTAGTCTTGCGATGGCTTTCCGTCGGGTATCATCCAGAGTGGGTGACAGGCCCGCCGTCGCGACTGTCTCTAGTGCCAGTCTGGACTCCCATTCCGAGAGATCCAGAGCAAAGGTTGTGTATCGAGGAGGAGATAAATTCCCTCATACAAAAGGGAGCTATTCAGCCGGCACAAAGGTGTCCGGGCTTCTATTCAACCCTGTTCTTAGTAACAAAACGCACCGGAGGGTGGAGACCGATTCTCAACCTCAAGCCATTGAACAAGTTCATCGAGACGCCCAGTTTCAAGATGGAAACGGTGCGCTCGGTGTTGGCGGGGTTGGAGAGGGGGATGTGGACGGCGTCGATAGATTTGAAGGACGCTTATTTCCACATCCCCATCCACGGGAGTTTCTGTCGCTTCCTGAGATTTGCATTCCAGGGCAGACAGTGGGAATTCAGGGTGTTGCCCTTCGGAATTTCCACGGCTCCTCGGGTTTTCACCCGTGTGGTTCTTGCGATCACAGCATACCTCCGCAGGAGAAGCATAGCAGTCCACACGTACATAGACGACTGGCTGTTGAAAGCGCACAACTGGGAAAGTTTGTCGGCCAATCTGGAGATTGTTTTGAAAACTCTCACAGACTTAGGCTGGATGATCAATTTCCCAAAATCAGAGCTGACTCCATCCCAGAAGTTTGTTTACCTGGGGATGTTCTTCGATCTAGAGACAGGATATGTTTATCCTACTCAGGAGAGAGTTCAGAAACTCATCTCATTGATTCAGTCAGTGTGCGACAGTCGTCATGTCCTGGCACGGGTTTACTTGAGAATGCTGGGGTTGATGGTTTCGTTGGAACCAGTCATTCCTCAGGCCGCCTTACGCAGGCGGCCGATCCAGTTGTTTCTCATGACACAATGGACCCAGAGTACAGGTTCGCTGGACTCGAATGTGTCAGTGTTGGCGCCTCTGATTCACCACCTGCAATGGTGGTTGAATACAGAGAATCTCTTGCCGGGGGTTTTGCTAACCCCTCCCCACCCTCAGGTGACTGTGTATACAGATGCATCGATGGAGGGCTGGGGAGCTTGCCTGGAAGAGTCCACGATATCAGGGCTTTGGAATCTGGAACAGTCAAAGGAACATATAAATCTACTGGAGCTAAGAGCAGTAGTCCTGGGCCTGGAACATTTCTTACAGAAAGTTCAGGGCAAGATTGTTCTTATTCGTTCAGACAACTCAACAGTTGTGACTTACATAAACCGCCGGGGCGGAACGAAGTCGCCCAGTCTCTGTATGATGACATGGAAACTGCTTTGTTGGTGTCTGGATCACCAGATTACCTTGAAAGCAGTTCATATTCCGGGAAGGTTAAACCTGCTAGCAGACTCATTGAGCCGAAGGATGAGTGTTTTACCCACGGAATGGCAACTAAATCAATGTGTGGCGGATCGTCTGTTCGACCATTGGGGGAAACCCAACATCGATTTGTTCGCAACGAAGAAGAATGCGAAGATGACGACGTACGTCTCTCCGATTCCGGATCCAAGCGCTTTCGCAACAGATGCGTTAGCTATCAGCTGGGGGAGAATGTATGCATACGCATTCCCTCCAGCAATCCTGATTCCAAAAATTCTTCAGAAAATCAGACAAGAGGAATGCCAAGTGCTTCTGATCGCCCCGGATTGGCCAAGCCGATCATGGTATACGGATCTGCTGGACCTTCTGGTCTGCAATCCGGTTCCTCTGCCTCTGATGGACGATATTATCTTCCAGGGCAAGGCCCTTCACAACAATCCGTCAATGTTCAGATTGACTGCGTGGATGTTGTCAAGGAATCTAGAATTAAGGAGGGCTTTTCTGAGCAAGCAGCCATGTTTATGGCCAAAGCCAGGAGGGGGTCAACCTCCAGAGCATATAATTATAAAATCAACAGATTTGCAGAATGGTGCTCAAAAAGATGTATTGATCCAATGGATTCATCTATTCAAGTAGTAGCTGATTTCCTCTGTCACCTCTATGATGCCTATAGCCTCAAGCCTAACTCTATTGCTGGTTATAAGTCAGCATTAATGTCTGTTATTCCTTGCTTGGCTAAGAGGGGAAGTGATGAAGTAAATACATTGAATGTATTAATTAAAGGCATGGGCAATCTAAGACCAAGGAATCCACCTGTGATTCCGTCTTGGAGTTTATCGCTAGTGCTTCAAGTACTAGGTGATAAGCCTTTTGAACCACTTAGTTCCATTTCTATGAAACTATTAACACTGAAGACTGTGTTTTTAATTGCTGCGGCCTCGGCTAGGCGTAGGAGTGAAATTCATGCCTTATCAGCCGAGGATGACCGTTTTGTGGTTTCAGGGGAAGGCCTTAAGCTGCTACCTAGGATTAATTTCTTGGCTAAAAATCAGTCGTTGAAATATCCAGGTCAACCTATTATTTTGCCTGCTTTAACTAGATATGATCCTAATTCTAAAGCATGGTGTCCCGTCCGGGCGCTGCGCCGGTACAAACAACGTACGGCGGCATGGCGCACCGACCAGTCAGCGTTATGGTTGTCATATATTGAACCCCATGGGAGGGCTTCTAAGGACACCATTTCCAGGTGGATTGTGGAATGCATTCAGTTTTGCCATAAATCCGCCACCGGGAAGCAGGTTGACGTGGCCAAGGCTCACAGTGTCCGCGGCGTAGTGACATCCACGGCCCTATTTAATGGGGTCCCTGTGGATGATATTATGTCGGTGGCTCAGTGGCACTGTGAGTCAAGTTTTACAGACCATTATCTCCGTGACACCTCTAATCCTCTCGCCTTGTCGGTTTTGAAAAAATAAATCGGTTTATATTTTTTGAGGAGGTTTTTCCTCATTACTTATATATTTCACAATTAATTTATGGAAACACCCACTTTTTTGGGCCTGCATCAGTCTTTACCAATGGGAAGATGATGTCAGCAGCCATTTCAACAAGGTCAGTCTTGTTCATGTGTTGTCCGTTGTTGATTGTATTGTCACGATTACCCGTTATTAATATGGTGATGGTTTGTGTATTTGTGTGGTTCATTGTTGAGAGTTACGAAAATGGAGCTTTTTCGTCTCTGTCCTGTAGTACATGGCACTTGTACGTAGAGAGCGTATAGGACATTGAGGTTAGTCGACTCTTCCTCCCAGGAAGGAGGGGGGGGGAGCGCATATGACATTCGGTCATCTCTCATACATCGGTGGTGTTATCCGATGGTTAGTCAAATCCTGACTGTTTTTTCTTACAGTTTCAGAAGTTTAAGTGCCTTAAACGCAGAAAAGCGTATAGGGATGAGCTGGTCTTTTGACCTCGCCTCCCTCCCGCCAGATTCACTTCCGAATTCTGGCAATATCAAAAGTATTAGGGAGGTAAGTATACTCTTGAAGTGAAATAAACGAAATCTAGGATTTCTTTTTTCACGAGAGAGTTGATACTTACCTCCCTAGATACGGACCCGGCCTCTCCACCCCACAGAGGCTCGGTCTTCAGGCTCTTAATAGTTGCATGTGTGTCAGCCAATAATCTAGTCAGAGGAAGTGCTAGTCTGCGCATGCGCGGTGGTGGGGCTGGCATCCGCCAGACTACGCTCTGACTCCCTGCCCAGTAGGGGCACCTAACTGTTTTAAATCTGAGTGTTTATTGAGTGAAAGCCAATATTTAGCAATATCAAAAGTATTAGGGAGGTAAGTATCAACTCTCTCGTGAAAAAAGAAATCCTAGATTTCGTTTATTGGATGACAACATCGCTGCCACCGTCGGATGATGCGGAGAGCATTGAAAAACTCAA
>CM067372.1:135405068-135493380 GCA_034401795.1 Chaetoderma sp. LZ-2023a
ATTTACTGGCCAAGAGAATAGAATTTTTGAAAATTCACCACAAATGACTGGCTCAATGACCGAGCCAGTAATTTGTCATAAATTTTCAAAAATTGCATTCTCTTGGCCTCTAATTGGACATTCAATAAGTGGATATTAAAATTTTCTTCACCAAATTTGTCCATTAAAGGGTTAAATAGAATACATATAGTCCGTCATCAATTAAGTGTCTGTGACGATTGACGAACTTATCTACGTCATTCATTATGTCATTGATTATGTTGTCATCCTTATGCATCATGTAGTTGATTATGACATCATGATTGATGGATAAAATGGAAAGGTCCATTATGTAATGCTTATAACTCCCTATGTAATCATATTTGTTTCACTTTCTATTTCAGCTACTGTTGAAACATAGCCAGACCACAAACAAATGTTGCAAAAATAAACGTACAAAATCTGGAACAGTAGGACAAAAATTTGAAAGACCACTATCAGTAATATATGACCTGTGACCAGCAACATCATTCATCAACACAGACAGTAGCATAGCCATAAAACACCGCTGATCACCAGCATGGGCAATATTATATAGGACCAAGATAGTTTGCTTTTGTTCTAGAGACTGGACTTGTATTGTTATTGATCATCGATAACAATACAAATCTCAAAATGAACAGTAAAGTAAACTTAATCTTGGTCCTATATAATATTGCTCATGCTGCTAATGAGTGGTGGTTTGCGCTACTGTCTGTGTTGGTGATTGTTTGAGCAAACTCTGCATTATATCAATATGGCAGCATTCAATAACAATGACATTAAACTTTTTTAAGTGAATGAATAAACAATTTAATCAAATCCAAAATGACCAAGTTTTACTTATTTACTGTATGTAGGTAAAGGTTGTATGGTGTTTTCACTTCAAGAGTATACTTACCTCCCTAATACTTTTGATATTGCTAAATATTGGCTTTCACTCAATAAACACTCAGATTTAAAACAGTTAGGTGCCCCTACTGGGCAGGGAGTCAGAGCGTAGTCCGGCGGATGCCAGCCCCACCTCCGCGCATGCGCAGACTAGCACTTCCTCTTTGCTAGATTATTGGCAAAGAGATCACACATGTTTTTTTGTTCAATAGCTTTTTCGCTCTCTTAAACTGTATTAAGTGGTGTTTGTTTGGAGTGTTAGTCACTTTTTTGGATGGCGGATAGGAATACGTCGCCACAGGAGGACGGAGGACCTTTAAATCAGGTGACTTCTAGTAAAATTAGCGAGTTTTCTTCCCGGTGTATTGTGTTTCCGGGACTCGCGTTTACCGTGATAAGCGCCTTGGTTGGTTGGGTTATATCAACTCGGTGCTACCTAGGACTAATTTCTCTTTCTGTTTATGTCCACAGGTCTGTATGACGCTAGGTGGTGACGTCACAGTACCAGAGAATTAGTATTCTCTCCACCATGGTTCCATTTCCTACTAACACTGTTAGGTTATCTAACCAAATGAAAAATTATGTCCAGTGAGTTGGAGGCCTGGTATAAAGGTCTTCTCACTTTGCCCTCTTGATCCAATTCCTTCCCCATGAGGTGGAGAGAGTTAAGAGGCGTGCAGATGGTGGAGTTTCCGGTTCGTCACGTTGGATGGTTTGTCTATACAAAGTGTCAGGTATCTAGTTATTGATAATGTGGTGATGTTAATTATTGTAAACAATCAAAGGGAGATAATTAACATTTTTGCCAGAAAAGAGTTATCTATATGTATCTGATGGTTGTGTAGTCAACTTATCCATTCAGCATACAATTCGTCTTTGCACTTGGATGTTTTGTTGGGATCGAATTTTTCCTGTCACGGGATTAATGACGTCATAATCAGCTGGCTATGTATTTATTAGCAATTCAAGCGCTATGCTGGTTTTTGATGTATATTGATCTTTATGATCGTTTTCCTTCTCCTTGAGTTGGATTGAGTTTCTAAGCTTAACTAGTTGCTCATACTCCTTGTCCTTTGCCCTGTTTCAGGGACCGGGTTGCGCGTCCTGTGGACGTTTTATGCATGTAAAGTTCTGGCCGCATCTGTGTTATCGATGTAGCCCTTGTGGTCCATTGATTAATTGTGACATATGTAAGCACTGGGGGGGCGAGTTAATGTCCGAATTCTTGTGCTGCTTACAGGCGACGGACAAGGTGGTAGAGGAGGAGAAGAAGAAGAAGCGGAAACGAGAGGTTGTAAGTAGGAAGGGTAAGGGGAAGGTCTCGTCCGCGGTGGATATGGAGACCTTCCGGACCGAGATGTTGGGAGAGATGAAGAGGACAATAAAAGATTTGGTTCCAGGGTTGCTTCGTGGCATGCTTCCTGGACCAGATCCTTTATTGTCCTCATCATCGGCTTCGGAGCAGGTAATCCCCGCCTCTGGATCGATTTTCCTTAGTCCGCTTCCGTTGTCCGACGATTCAGAGGTGGCCCCATTAGAGGGGGCGTTCCACGGCCCTGGCAGCAGGCTTATTGCCGCGCCGATAGGGGACCGTGGACGGTTGTCGCTGGAACCCGCTGGCTGCTTATCAGTCCAGGGGTATCCGCACGCCGCGGTGGCCAGTACCTCCTATGGCACCGTTCCTGGTCAGCCCGGGTTAGCTCTCTTTGCTGACCCGGGGTCTAATCTTTCTGACCAGGGTGATGAGGATTACCTGCTAGGGTCGCCGTCTGACGACGTGGACATGGATGAAGACGTTTGTGCACCCCTCGCGGGGAATACAGGCGCTTTTTTCCACGGTATTACTCACCCTGGAGTAAGGTCCGCGGTTCAGGTGGTGGCCCAGGGCGCTGCTGATGGCCAGCGG
This sequence comes from Chaetoderma sp. LZ-2023a, assembly GCA_034401795.1. Lineage (NCBI taxonomy): Eukaryota > Metazoa > Mollusca > Caudofoveata > Chaetodermatida > Chaetodermatidae > Chaetoderma > Chaetoderma sp. LZ-2023a. The sequence continues at coordinate 135,407,884 of CM067372.1, forward strand.
TACCGCATACCTCGGCTTGCCGAGAGTGTAGCTGGTGCTGGCCGGGCCCGTGGTAGGGCTATATATACCCCGCGCTCTACCGCGGTGCCTGCTCCTGGTCAAACCAGTGATATTCTCATGCCGGTGCTGTCAGGCCCGCATGTTTTCCCTGGCTTGCCAGGTGTATCAGCGTACCCGCCGTCAAGCTCTACTGCTTGCGCTCAGGAGGAAGACGAAGGACCCCGTCTTGTAGAGCGCTCGCAGTTAGCCACGGAGGAGGATTGGTATGACGCTTGCCAGTGGTTGGTGAGCGTTAGGCCTGATCTGCCCGTGGAGCAGTCGGCTAGCCACCGTGTTCACACGCCGTGGTTAGCTGGGAAACCAACTGCTAACGCTATGCCTTCTCTGCCGCTGGCGGAGCATGTCGTTGACATGTTCAAGGCGGCGGAGTCGTCCATTAACACGAGTGGACGTCTCGCGAAGGCCCCTCGCGAGGTGGCCAGGCGTTGTCGCATCGTGCCCCTGGACTACCAGCGGTACGGTGTGGTACCCAAGCCCAGCGTGGATGACCGCGCGGCTTTGGGTGAGGATACGCGGCCAGGCTCCCGTTCTGACGCGGGGGTCTTGTGCGCGAACGCGTTGCGTTCGGCGAATACCGCGTTGCGTGATGCGGAGGAGAGTGGGAGGGCTTCGATTGCCGCTCTGTCCCACGTCTCCCAGCTGTTACAGGGGGTAGTAACGGCATCCGCATCGCGCCAGCCAGGCCCGCTCGCGGTCCAGCGAACCATCCAGGATGGTATTAACCTGGCGCTGGACTGTATGACGCGGGCGGTGACCAGGAGTGTCCGGGCAAGACGCACATTTGCCCTGGACAATCTGTGCCCGTCTCAGGACCTGTATAATAGGCTACTCCGTACGCCTATGACGGGTCCTGGTCTTTTTGGAGGTGAGGGATGTCGCCACCTCCAGGAGACGGTCACCCTGGTGAATAACCAGAGGGCGCTGCGCGAACAGTTTGAGGTGCTGCGTCGTGCTAACGTTCGCGCCGCGGCCCCTGCGTATCGTCCCCTGCAGGCTCGAGGTGGTGCTGGCCAAGTCAGAGGCCAGCCGCCGTCGCAGCGCCGGCCTCGGCCGCGTGCGATTCGGCCAGCAGTGAGGGGGGCGCAGGCTCCTCAGCCGCCGTCAGCCAGGCAGCCGCCCGTGCACCGAGGTGCGCGCGGGGCGGGGCGGGTCGCGCGAGGATCTGGGCGTGGTTATCGTTCCTGACAGGGCGCTTACCGCGGTAAGGACCACGCCGGTGTGTATGGCGACGGAGACAGTGCCGCTCTTGCATGCCTTGTGTCCACCGCGGTCCCTAGGTGGACCGGTGGGAGGCCGGCTAGCCGACCACATGCAAGAGTGGGAACGGTTAACTCAGGACCGTTTAGTCTTGCGATGGCTTTCCGTGGGGTATCATCCAGAGTGGATGACAGGCCCGCCGTCGCGACTGTCTCTGGTGCCAGTCTGGACTCCCATTCCGAGAGATCCAGATCAAAGGTTGTGTATCGAGGAGGAGATAAATTCCCTCGTACAGAAAGGAGCTATTCAGCCGGCACAAAGGTGTCCGGGCTTCTATTCAACCCTGTTCTTGGTAACAAAACGCACCGGTGGGTGGAGACCGATTCTCAACCTCAAGCCATTGAACAAGTTCATCGAGACGCCCAGTTTCAAGATGGAAACGGTGCGCTCGGTGTTGGCGGGGTTGGAGAGGGGGATGTGGACGGCGTCGATAGATTTGAAGGACGCTTATTTCCACATCCCCATCCACAGGAGTTTCTGTCGCTTCCTGAGATTTGCATTCCAGGGCAGACAGTGGGAATTCAGGGTGTTGCCCTTCGGAATTTCCACGGCTCCTCGGGTTTTCACCCGTGTGGTTCTTGCGATCACAGCATACCTCCGCAGGAGAAGCATAGCAGTCCACACGTACATAGACGACTGGCTGTTGAAAGCGCACACCCGGGAAAGTTTGTCCGCCAATCTGGAGATTGTTTTGAAAATTCTCACAGACTTGGGCTGGATGATCAATTTCCCAAAATCAGAGCTGACTCCATCCCAGAAGTTTGTTTACCTGGGGATGTTCTTCGATCTGGAGACAGGATATGTTTATCCTACTCAGGAGAGAGTTCAAATACTCATCTCGTTGATTCAGTCAGTGTGCGACAGTCGTCATGTCCTGGCACGGGTTTACTTGAGAATGCTGGGGTTGATGGTTTCGTTGGAACCAGTCATTCCTCAGGCCGCCTTACGCAGGCGGCCGATCCAGTTGTTTCTCATGACACAATGGACCCAGAGTACAGGTTCGCTGGACTCGAATGTGTCAGTGTTGGCGCCTCTGATTCACCACCTGCAATGGTGGTTGAATACAGAGAATCTCTTGCTGGGGGTTTTGCTAACCCCTCCCCACCCTCAGGTGACTGTGTATACAGATGCATCGATGGAGGGCTGGGGAGCTTGCCTGGAAGAATCCACGATATCAGGGCTTTGGAATCTGGAACAGTCACAGGAACATATAAATCTACTGGAGCTAAGAGCAGTAGTCCTGGGCCTGGAACATTTCTTACAGAAAGTTCAGGGCAAGATTGTTCTTATTCGTTCAGACAACTCAACAGTTGTGACTTACATAAACCGCCAGGGCGGAACGAAGTCGCCCAGTCTCTGTATGATGACATGGAAACTGCTTTGTTGGTGTCTGGATCACCAGATTACCTTGAAAGCAGTTCATATTCCGGGAAGGTTAAACCTGCTAGCAGACTCATTGAGCCGAAGGATGAGTGTTTTACCCACGGAATGGCAACTAAATCAATGTGTGGCGGATCGTCTGTTCGACCATTGGGGGAAACCCAACATCGATTTGTTCGCAACGAAGAAGAATGCGAAGATGACGACGTACGTCTCTCCGATTCCGGATCCAAGCGCTTTCGCAACAGATGCGTTAGCTATCAGCTGGGGGAGAATGTATGCATACGCATTCCCTCCGGCAATCCTGATTCCAAAAATTCTTCAGAAAATCAGACAAGAGGAATGCCAAGTGCTTCTGATCGCCCCGGATTGGCCAAGCCGATCATGGTATACGGATCTGCTGGACCTTCTGGTCTGCAATCCGGTTCCTCTGCCTCTGATGGACGATATTATCTTCCAGGGCAAGGCCCTTCACAACAATCCGTCAATGTTCAGATTGACTGCGTGGATGTTGTCAAGGAATCTAGAATTAAGGAGGGCTTTTCTGAGCAAGCAGCCATGTTTATGGCCAAAGCCAGGAGGGGGTCAACCTCCAGAGCATATAATTATAAAATCAACAGATTTGCAGAATGGTGCTCAAAAAGATGTATTGATCCAATGGATTCATCTATTCAAGTAGTAGCTGATTTCCTCTGTCACCTCTATGATGCCTATAGCCTCAAGCCTAACTCTATTGCTGGTTATAAGTCAGCATTAATGTCTGTTATTCCTTGCTTGGCTAAGAGGGGAAGTGATGAAGTAAATACATTGAATGTATTAATTAAAGGCATGGGCAATCTAAGACCAAGGAATCCTCCTGTGATTCCGTCTTGGAGTTTATCGCTAGTGCTTCAAGTACTAGGTGATAAGCCTTTTGAACCACTTAGTTCCATTTCTATGAAACTATTAACACTGAAGACTGTGTTTTTAATTGCTGCGGCCTCGGCTAGGCGTAGGAGTGAGATTCATGCCTTATCAGCCGAGGATGACCGTTTTGTGGTTTCAGGGGAAGGCCTTAAGCTGCTACCTAGGATTAATTTCTTGGCTAAAAATCAGTCGTTGAAATATCCAGGTCAACCTATTATTTTGCCTGCTTTAACTAGATATGATCCTAATTCTAAAGCATGGTGTCCCGTCCGGGCGCTGCGCCGGTACAAACAACGTACGGCGGCATGGCGCACCGACCAGTCAGCGTTATGGTTGTCATATATTGAACCCCATGGGAGGGCTTCTAAGGACACCATTTCCAGGTGGATTGTGGAATGCATTCAGTTTTGCCATAAATCCGCCACCGGGAAGCAGGTTGACGTGGCCAAGGCTCACAGTGTCCGCGGCGTAGTGACATCCACGGCCCTATTTAATGGGGTCCCTGTGGATGATATTATGTCGGTGGCTCAGTGGCACTGTGAGTCAAGTTTTACAGACCATTATCTCCGTGACACCTCTAATCCTCTCGCCTTGTCGGTTTTGAAAAAATAAATCGGTTTATATTTTTTGAGGTGATTTCCTCATTACTTATATATATCACAATTAATTTATGGAAACACCCACTTTTTTGGGCCTGCATCAGTCTTTACCGATGGGAAGATGATGTCAGCAGCCATTTTCAACAAGGTCAGTCTTGTTCATGTGTTGTCCGTTGTTGATTGTATTGTCACGATTACCCGTTATTAATATGGTGATGGTTTGTGTATTTGTGTGGTTCATTGTTGAGAGTTACGAAAATGGAGCTTTTTCGTCTCTGTCCTGTAGTACATGGCACTTGTACGTAGAGAGCGTATAGGACATTGAGGTCAGTCGACTCTTCCTCCCAGGAAGGAGGGGGGGGGGGGGAGCGCATATGACATTCGGTCATCTCTCATACATCGGTGGTGTTATCCGATGGTTAGTCAAATCCTGACTGTTTTTTCTTACAGTTTCAGAAGTTTAAGTGCCTTAAACGCAGAAAAGCGTATAGGGATGAGCTGGTCTTTTGACCTCGCCTCCCTCCCGCCAGATTCACTTTCGAATTCTGGCAATATCAAAAGTATTAGGGAGGTAAGTATACTCTTGAAGTGAAATAAACGAAATCTAGGATTTCTTTTTTCACGAGAGAGTTGATACTTACCTCCCTAGATACGGACCCGGCCTCTCCACCCCACAGAGGCTCGGTCTTCAGGCTCTTAATAGTTGCATGTGTGTCAGCCAATAATCTAGTCAGAGGAAGTGCTAGTCTGCGCATGCGCGGAGGTGGGGCTGGCATCCGCCGGACTACGCTCTGACTCCCTGCCCAGTAGGGGCACCTAACTGTTTTAAATCTGAGTGTTTATTGAGTGAAAGCCAATATTTAGCAATATCAAAAGTATTAGGGAGGTAAGTATCAACTCTCTCGTGAAAAAAGAAATCCTAGATTTCGTTTATTTCATCATTTCTTTGATCTTCAGTGGAACAAGGATTGAGAATTTTTCCCCACTGTGAACAGCAGAACAAGGTAGTTAAAGGTAAGTAAAGCTCCAGCTTTACAACCCTTTACTGTCCAATATTTGTCAAGAAAATGTAAATTTCTGCTGAACCCTTTAATGGGTAAATTTGGTCGAAAAAATTCCAATTGTCTCATAAAATGTCAATTTGCTGATTAAGAGTATTCTGGGAGCCAGTCATTCCAGTGATAAATTTAAAAAAATGGTATTCTCTTAGTCAGCAAAAGGGCATTTCTCAGGAACACTGCAGAGGCTGGTTATGGCTGATTTGACCATTAAAGGGTTAATAAATGCCCATTTGCAAGCTAAGGCAATTTTTTAACATTTAGAACTGTAATGATTAGCTTGGTTATCAAGCCTGTTATTCCAGTGGTAAAATCTTAAAGTAGTCTTCTCTTGGCCTGCAGATGGTCATTTCTCAAGACAATTTGATTTCAGAGGCCAGTTTTGACCACTCACTGAGTCACGGTAAAAAAATAATTCTTGTTCTGCATATGGACATTCCTCAAGGCCACCACAGAACATGTTTTCACCAGCTGGAGTGTTAAAGGGTCAATTGCTAAAATGGATAATTCTTATAACAGTGACTAACTACTAACTCTTGGTATGTTATTGGTATATCTAATCATGTTAGTTAGAGCTAATTCAATATAACAAACTTTAACAGTTAATTAAATTCAAATGGCACAAATGATCATGGAGAATGCACCAAAATAGCCCAAACTTCAGGGCAAACTCTTTGTCACTGATTGGAGAAGTTCAATCAATCTGTAGTGTATCAGCTTCAAGTCTTTCCAGTAGTGGTGGCTTCCTCATCGTCAAACATGTCATCATCAGAAGATTCACTGTCCCACACATTAGCCGTCTCACCATTACTATCAGTGTCTGATTCCACGTTTACAACGCCACGATGAGTGATATTTGGTTTAAAATATATTGCACAATATATAGCCAGTAATATACTATATACACATGTACTGTTAGGCCCTATGACCTGACAGCGGCTGTTATGATCATACGCCGCCCTCAGACTTTAGCGCAGAAATCAAACACATTATTCATAGTTTCACACATCCGGGCATCTTGAATTCAGCCGCCATTAAAGTTGGGGAAAACTTACATGCTAAAGAGGACTGCCCATACAAACTCATTGTTTACATTTTCCTTGATGTTCAAACCATTAAATCCTGTGTCTGAGAATCTGTAATAACCCTGTCAGGTATCAGATAACATGAAATCATGAGTGAATTTCGCAATATATTAAAGAAAATGTAATTAAGGTTTAACGGCCCATTACTCGTAATGTTAAATTAGCCCCTCTGAAAATGGCGTATCTCCCAGGGTATTATGGGAAATTTGATTGTGATGACGTCATTGTGATTCTATGAATATAATACAGGGTGGGAATATCGCCTCCAAGAAGGGAGTACTTCTACTATTGCATTAACAATTTCAAACGACAACAGAAAATAATAAATTTGTTACGAATGTGTCAAAATTCTGGTGAATATTTTGAAACTAATTTGACTGAAAGCCAGCTTCCAGTCAAATTGCTTTCAAAATATTCAACATCATACTTATATAATGACTGTAAAAGTGGAATTCTGGGATTTCAGGTTCAAATGGGTAAAATGTGGTAATTCATTGGTTTAGATTTGGGGCCTAGTTCCCTGATAATGCAGGTTACTAGGCCAATATTGGCCCAGTAACCTGCATTATCATTCTTGATTTAGTAAATGTGATGTCTGTATCTGTACTGATACTAGGCGAAATCCTAAAGGACATCACGCCTAGGAGATAATGAGAAAGTTATTGATTGTCGCAAGGGAGCAGCAGACACAAAATATATATATAATATCCATTTCGTCCTGGTCGCGAAAAAACAATGTTGAAGATAAACAATCCGATAAACTCGATCATCGACGCGTGTCTTTGTTTACAGTTTTCGAGATAACTAACTTAAAGCACTGTCAGTAATAAGCCTGAGTTAAGATGCCGAAGCGGTCAAATATATAGGCATCACACTTTCTGATTGGCAGTTTCGTTATTCCGTGTTATCTGTCTACTTTTCAGTCTGTGGCGTACACGAAATGTGCGTAGATTGATGAATTGCACACACAAAAATATGTTATTTTCTAAACAGTTGACGCCATCTTTGCTAGATCTGATTAAATATGCGTGTATTCTCGACTAATCAGACGGTGATACCCATTGCCGGAAACGGGTAATAACGTTATGTACTCGGATACTCCGGGAGTGAGTTCAGGAAGGCGAATGTTCGGTGAATGTTCGCGTTCTACGCGGTACAGTGTTCAGTATATAATGGAAAACGTTTTGCGTGGTCCTGAACGCACCCCAGGCACGGGAAAAACAACTATGTATGCATGTGCATGTCTATGTAAAAGCGGAGATTTTCGGTTACATATTATGTATGAAATAGCGAAATCGAAAATAACCGAATGTCAGGTTTGCAAATTTTGTAAATCGTTTCCATTTCCGTTATAAGACAAATTTGGCATAACACACTAGCTGCAACTGGTGCATATATTGTTCTAAAAAGTTATGCCTATTACGTCGGCTCAAATTAGACTATATTGTAATAATCCCATTTCAGAGAATATCTTGGTTTATTCATCCAGATTTCAAAAGAAATTGTGGATTGGAAATTTATTAAAATATACGCACAGTCATCACACTAGCTTTATACCCAGTAAAGAATACCCAGGTGTGGAGTTCACACACGTCCATTTTATACAAAATTAGGATTGATTACGATGATGACATTTCGACAATTATCATTTACAGCCACAAAAAAGCTAACGGCGGTGCATGTACTTAACACATATAGGGCTCCAATTGCAATTTAAATTTACATGTACGGGTCCTTGACAGACTATAGACCGATTCCACTTTATGTTTAATGACGCGTAGTAAGAATCTTTGTAGCGTTAATGAATACATTTGATTGCGCGTTTGACTTTTTCCGTGACGGGTGTAAAATATTTCATGATACGTTTAACATATTGTAGGACTGGTTAGACTTTCCGTTAGACGCACCTATAAAATAAATAAAATGCGTTTGGTGTTTGGCCACGCCTGGAAACGCTACGAGGTTTTGACGCGTTCAAGACGCATTTTTGTTTCGTTTTTGCTTCGTCAAACAGTAAAGCTAACTAAGGTCTGTACTGTAGTGTCCCCTGGACAAGTCATTCCAGTGGTAAATTTTCAAAACCAGTCTTCTATTTTCTTAACCCTTTAATCGTCTAATTTGGTCAAGAAAATCTAAATATTTGCTTATTGAATGTTCATTTGCAGGCCAAGAGCAGACTATTTTAGAAAATTTACCAGTAAAATGACTGGCTCGGTTATCGAGCCAGCCACTTCAGTGGTAAATTTTCAAAAATAGTATTCTCTTGGCCTGCAAATGGACATTCCCCAAGACCACTGCAGAGGCCGGTTTTGGCCGGCTTGACCATTAAAGGGTTAGATGAATTTGAGGGTTAAATGGTTAAATTGTAGATTCACCACAAATACATACAATTTGTGCACATTCCTGACAGACTTTTTGATGATAGAACTATATCATTTCGATTGTAATGTCAACTATAGTTACATATTTGATTATGACGTCAGGTTCTTGAGTAACAGATCGGATACCTCCATTCTAACTGGTCAATATCATGCCTCCAAGACTCACTGGCATTTTTCTGTCCTATTCTGTTTTGCACATTGTGTAAGCTATGATGTGATTTGAGATGACCATGTGTGACATACTATTGAAAGTTGTGACTAGGCGCTATGATCATGACGACTTGTCAGAAATGGAACAAGTTTGAGTGCCACTCCAACTTATCCTACAAACGAGTCACTATTAAAAAGAATGGACATATCCTGTGGTTCCCCATTCTATTATTCATGTATACACCTGTGCAAAAGTTAAGCACCAGCAAAAACAATAGAACGTGGAAACATGATGGTACAACTAGGCTGCCATACTTTTTGTCCCCGCGTTAGCTGACATAATTCCAAGTACGAAATGCACATGCATGCATGACTTCACGCCGCTTGATGTCCGTGCATGGCGGGAAACAGCACACGTGTTCAGTTATGTAAAAGTCCAGTTTGAGGTGTAGAACATTACATACAGATTTAGGCGACAAGATTAGGAATTTTGTGTTCATGACCGTGGTTTATTTGTACAGAGAGAATTAGCTCTTTATTGTGAACCGCTATGGCAAGACGAAGGTTAAGTGATCGTGTGAAATGGCAAATCATAGGCATGCATACCACTGGTATGTCATGCAGAGAGATTGGCAGACAGCTGAACATTAACCATACTGTAATCAGTCGTTTGATTGCAAAACATGGGCAAACTAACGAGGTGAAGGACAGGCCTAGATCTGGAAGACCGAAGAAGACTACTGCCCGTGATGATCGAGCCCTAGTACGCCTTGTTAGGAGATCTCCATTCACCAACAGCAGAGTGCTCAGCCAGCAATGGGAAACGCGCAATAGAGTGTCAATGTCTACCGTCAAAAGGAGACTGTATGCTGCTGGCATGAAAGCTAGGAGACCTGTCAGACGTCCTCTCCTCACTGCACACCACAAAGAGGAGCGTCTGAGGTAGTGCAACGAAAGAAGACACTGGAACATGAGGTCCTGGAGACGGGTACACTGGTCCGATGAAAGTCGGTTCCTGCTTCATGCCACAGATGGTCGAACTCGTGCATGGAGGTCCAGACGCACGGCGTACGACCAACGTAACATCATGGAAGAAGTTCCATTTGGTGGAGGTTCCGTTATGATATGGGGGTGCATCTCATTTGATTGTAAGCTGGATCTGTTGACTGTACCTGGAACACTAAATGGACAAAGATATCAAGATTCCATACTGGATAGAGTTGTGGTCCCTCATTTTGTAAATCATGCACCTGGAACCCACCCTATTTTCATGGATGACAACGCCCGACCACATCGTGCTAGAGCTGTGCATGAATACCTCCGCCAGAATGCCATCGAAACCCTACCATGGCCAGCAAGGAGCCCTGACATGAACCCTATTGAGCATATCTGGGACATTCTGGGAAACATGGTGAGGAGGGATCCTCCTGTGCAGAACCTACAGGAATTAACAGACGCACTCCATCTTGAATGGCAACGAATACCACAATGGCGTATCGGTCGGTTGGTGACCAGCATGAGACGTCGTGTCCAGGCCGTCATCCAGGCACAAGGTGGATATACCCAGTATTAATAATGACAGTCTCAAACTCGTGCACAGATGTTAAACTTCGATTTCAGACACCATTAATGACAATCTAGCCACGTGTGTCAACTGTAAGGCAATAGTTGTCAGTTGTGTCAACGTAACCATATTCAGGACTCGTTTTCAAGTTCAAACAAAAACATACAGTGTTTCCCCACCATCATAATCAGCATTCCTCTAGTTGCATTATTACCTCCTGCACTAAGATGGATGGGTACATAAATGTTTATGCTATTGCTTTCTTCATAGCACATGAATATACCCTCGCATGTGCGTAAAAATAGGGTGGTGCTTAACTTTTGCACAGGTGTATATATTAATCAAGTATCTTGCTCTGCCTCGTGTCTCCATTCGCTGTCAAAATTGAGAAGTAGTTTAGTGAATGTTTTCAATTGGCATAAACTGCTGGGTGCTAAGAGCATTTTGAATTAATTTAGGCATGTTGGTTTGAGAAAATAAAGAAACTATTTTTGGGTCATCTGTGTTAACCCTTTGCTGCCTGTAGCGGCCTAGGCCGCCGTGCTCACTCCAGGCTGTAACATCCCAGACCGCCGTGCGCCAGGCTGTAACATCCCAGGCCGCCCCATACTTTACCAATGGTGATGATTGCAAAATGTTCATGGAGGAGTGCTCTCCTTTTAGCCGCTAGCCGTCTGTGTTGTGCAGGCATATTTGTGCAGTGAAATATGATACCAGTATATGCATTGAAGCTATTTTATGACGATTAGCAGCGTGCCCACCCGCCAGATGCAGTAATATCGCAAAAAAAATTGTCATGGGACATATGGAGATTTAAATTATAATCGCATAGCATTGTCAAATATGCCATTTCATGACCCTATGACCTAGGTAGTTGATCTTCTTTAGTGAAACTAAGCAAACTTCTAGCCACCTATAATATGAATGGACATGCCAAATCTGGTAATTCTACCTACTTGTATTCCCAATTCCTTGTAAAAATATGTATGTCGGGATGCACTTAGTGACCCCTTGACCTATGTATTTGGACTTTTGACATGAAATGAATTTTGGTTCTAGCCAATGACAATATAAATGTACGTTACAGATTTGGTGATTTTACCTTCTTGCATTGCAGAGTTATCCATGGAAATGTGTATTCTGGTATCACTAAGTGACCCATGACCGCAATGTTTGACATCTAACTAAAATTATTTCTAGCCACTCATAATATGAACATATGTGCCAAATTTGCTGATTCTACCCATAGGATTCAGGAAATATGCCTCAGATAAACAGACGGAGGCATAGATGGATGGACAAGCAGACAGACAGAGAGGAGGGAACCAACGCCAATACTCACACCGGCCTTCAGCGCCATGAGTAATAATTCCATATGAAATTTTTGTGCATGGGAAAGGGAGGCAATTCTTGATAGAACTAACCATAGTAAGAAGAGTTGCATTCCCTGCAAATGTAGCAGAAATGGGGCAACTTGATTAGTGGTAGATTTAAATGAATAGTTATTTGAGTATACATTGAGTAATATATATATATATAAGGTATACATGGGTGGGGAATCCATTCTTTATGATACAGTCTTCTCTCTACCAAATCAGATAATTAACCCTTTCCTGGCGAAGTCGGCCAAAGCCGGCCTCTGTTTTGGTCTTGAGGAATGCCTATTTGTATGCCAAGAGAAGACTATTTTTGAGAATTTACCACTGGAATGACTGGCTCGATGATAGAGCCAGTGATTTCAGTGGTAAATTTTCAAAAATTCTCTTCTCATGGCATACATCTGGACATTCAGTAAGCAAATATTCTTATTTTCTTAACCAAGTTTAACCAGTAAAGGTTTAAATGCTTTTAGCTGTTCTATGTTCAATTCCAGTCAATGGTTGATAGAAATGGTTATGATGACATCATGACATCTATGTTCAATTCCAGTCAATGGTTGATAGAAATGGTTATGATGACATCATGACATCAGCAAATGAGGTTAAGAGGGACATCAAGGAAGGCAATTGGAATGCGGCGACAAAAGCATGGGAAGCGACAGAAAGTACTGTGGAGGCTGTGACTGGTGGTGTTAACTTTTATAACATAATGGATTGGGGCAATAGTAAAGGACGCTTTCAAGCCAAAGATTTGCAGACGCTTTACTTCAGCAGGAGTACACAGCAGAAGGATAGTATTGGTACTATACATTTTTCAACTATTGACTAAATGTACATCTTATACAGTACAGATCTTAATTAGCTTTACTGTTTGACGAAGCAAAAACGAAACAAAAAGGCGTCTTTCACGTCAAAACCTTTTAATTTATTTTATAGGCGCATCTAACGGAAAGTCTACCCCATCCTACAATATGTTAAACGTATCATGAAATATTTTAAACCCGTCACGGAAAAAGTCAAACATGCAATCAAATGTATTCAGTAACGCTACAAAGATTCTTACTACGCGTCATTAAACATAAAGTGGAATCGGTCTATAGTCTGTCAAGGACCCGTACATGTAAATTTAAATTGCAATTGGTACATGATCTTGATTCGGGCTTGTTACTGACACGCATCGATGATCGAGTTTATCGGATTGTTTATCCTTTTTTTTTTGGGTGTCTGCGGCTCTCTTGCGACAATCAATAACTCTCATTATCGGTGACATCACATTTACTAAAACAAGAATGATAATGCAGGTTACTGGGCCAATATTGGCCTAGTAACCTGCATTATCAGGGAAGTAGGCCTCAATTCTAAACCAATGAATTATCACATTTTACCCATTTGAACCTGAAATCCCAGAATTCCACTTTTACAGTCATTATATAAGTATGATGTTGAATATTTTGAAAGCAATTTGACTGGAAGCTGGCTTTCAGTCAAATTAGTTTCAAAATATTCACCAGAATTTTAACACATTCGTAACAAATTTATTATTTCTCTTGTCGGTTGAAATTGTTAATGCAATAGTAGAAGTACTCCCTTGTTGGAGGCAATATTCCCACCCTGTATTATATTCATAGAATCACGATGATGTCATCACAATCAAATTTCCCATAATACCATGGGAGATACGCCATTTTCAGAGGGGCTAATTTAACATTACGAGCAATGGGCCATTAAACCTTAATTACATTTTCTTTAATATATTGCAAAATTCACTCATGATTTCATGTTTTCTGATATCTGATGGGGTTATTACAGATTCTCAGACAGGATTTAATGGTTTGAAGTTCGTGGAAAATGTAAACAATGCGTTTGTATGGCCAGTCGTCTTTAGCATGAATAAGTTTGCCCCAACTTTAATGGCGGCCGATCTGAAGATGCCCGGATGTGCGAAACTGTGAATAATGTGTTTGATTTCTGCGCTAAAGTCTGAGGGCGGTGTATGACCATAACAGCCGCTGTCAGGTCATAGGGCCTAATAGTACATATATATAGTGTATTACTGGCTATATATTGTGCCGTAAATTTTAAACCAAATATCGCTCATCGTGGCATTGTAAATTATCGAGCCAGTCATTCTACTGGTAAATTAAAAAAAATAGTGGTCTTGCTCTGCTCACAGCAGAGGAATTTTTTTACCACCTTGACCATTAAAGGGTTGACATATCAAATTGTTACCATTGGGTTGGTCAGTTACAAGTTGTACTAGCCCTGGTCAAATTCTGCTAACCTCGCGCTCATGTTAATTTTAACCCCTGCTCTCACAGATCATTTCCCCTTATGACCTCCAGATTTTTCACAGCGATCCACGCCAGTCTCTGTGTAATGCAACTCCTCCGAAAGCGGTGGATGGAATTCAAACAAATGTTGTAGGTTACTATGAAGTGCAAGAGGCCATTTATATCTTAACTAAGAAGTAAAATGAGCTATTGTGATACCATGCACATCGCCCGGCGGCGTCTAATTTGCGTTTAACTCAACTTTTCTGTTTATATCTCATGTTTGGTTGATCATACTGGTCCTAAACTTGGACACATGCCTCCTTAGAATGACACAGCATCACACAATGATGTTCTGGCCAAAAGGTCCAAATCACTGATACGCATGGCAACCATGTGCTGTCCGCCATCGATCCGTCAACTTATGTTTAAAAACATAAGTTGACAGATGGACGGCGGACAGCAGATGGTTGCCATGTGTATCAATGATTTTGACCTTTTGGCCAGAACATCACTGTCTGATGCCATGTCTCATAAATACATTAACAGCTTGGCGGATTTCAAACAAATTTGGCTTGAAGGACCCTAATGCTTTCGGCTTCCGAACATGCATACAGAATTTTGATTGGTCAATTTTTGTGTGAAAATCTTTGACTTTATGAAAAATTTAGCAGAAATTGTCAAAACTCTACTCCTCATTAACCGCTTGACAGATTGCAACCCTAGTTGGCTGGACATAAATTGCCAAAATGCATATTCTCCATGACCGCTTGGTGGATTATATCCAAATTTGGCGGAAGGATTCTGTAGTAGTTGGCTCTAGAACTTCTATTCAGAATTTTTTTTATAATTCTGTGCTTAGCAACAACCGTCATCAGATGAGATATTTTGACAGTTCGCCTCTATGTCCGTCTCATCTGAAAATAAAATTAGGAAGTGGAAATTAGATAAGGGTATACAGGCAACCTGCTGAATATTTTGAAGTTTTAATAGATAGATAGATAGATAGATAGATAGATAGATAGATAGATAGGTATGTACATACTCAGTATATTTTATAGGCAGCCTTTTTTGACATAGTAGCGGCCTTCTCTGCTGGCAGCCCTTATTGCCATACACTGTCCAGGATACCGTTACAGGTCCTTAGCCCCCTTGTTGATAAGCCTTCTAAATTTATTTTATGTTTGAAGTCAATCGTCAGAGTTCATAGCTGTCATGAAGTCGAGATTCATGGTTGCATTGCAGGCACATTTCTGATATTTGGCTCCTCCCCTGGGGTGGGGTAGGCTAAAGAGGTCAAAGTAGCGAACGTGGTCGATTGCTATGACACGGCATCGACCAAACAATCTAGTTATCACTTACTTTCCATCATCAGATAGATCCAAGTTATCAGAGATTGTAACCCACAGCCTATAATTTTTCTTTTGATCACATCCAGGGTTGTTAAATCTTAATGTATGATCACACAACCTCCTTTATTAAAATTTGAGCAAAATCTGATCAGTTTGTTTCCGATATATCCATAGATTAAAATTTGTACCCAATCTGGATCTAACTTGGTTTTTGTCCAGATCACAGCCAAAGTGTGGAAATCCTTGTTTTGGTTATGTTGCTTTTTTCACATCAAGAGTATACTTACCTCCCTAATACTTTTGATATTGCTAAATATCGGCTTTCACTCAATAAACACTCAGATTAAAACAGTTAGGTGCCCCTACTGGGCAGGGAGTCAGAGTGTAGTCTGGCGGATGCCAGCCCCACCACCGCGCATGCGCAGACTAGCACTTCCTCTTTGCTAATTTATTGGCAGAGAGTCTACACATGTTTTTGTGCTAGAGCTTTTCTTTACTCATTTCATAGTCTTTTTGTGTGAATTTGGAAGTGATTATCCCTGATAAAGATGGCAGAAAGGATGACTTCGCCAGAGGAGGGCCCAGGACCTTTAAATCAGGTGACTTCTAGTAAAATTAGCGAGTTTTTTGCCCGGTGTAATGTGTTTCCGGGACTCGCGTTTACCGTGATAAGCGCCTTGTTTAGTTGGTTTATTTCTACTAGGTGCTATATAATACTAATCTCTCTTTGTGTTTATGTCCACAGGTCTATGTGACGATATGTAATGGACATCACATCAGCAGAGGGTTTGTTTCTCTCCACCATGGTTCCATTTCCTACTAATACTGTTAGGTTATCTAACCAAAAATTTTATGTCCAGTGAGTCGGAGGCCTAGTATAAAGGTCTTCTCACTTTGCCCTCTTGATCCAATTCCTTCCCCTATAGGTGGAGAGAGTTAAGAGGCGTTCAGTTGGTGGAGTGCTCCAGTTCATCACGTTGGATGGTTTGTCTATACAAAGTGTCAGGTATCTAATTATTGATATGAGGTGATGTTAATTATTTAGAGAGGAAAGGGAGATAATTAACAGTATTTGCCATTGTTATCAGTATATGTCTGATGGTTGTGTAGTCGAAATGTCCATTCTGCACATGGTCTGGTTAGGGATACAATTCGTCCTTGCACTTGGATGTTTGTTGGGGATGGATTTTTTCCTGTCATAGGATTAATGACGTCATAATCAGCCTTGCTCTTTATTAACAATTAAAGTTTGTCCAAAGCTGGTTTTCTGATGAATATTGATCTTTATGATCATTTCCTTCTCTTGAGTTGTTTTGAGTTTCTGAGCTTAACTAGATTGCTCATACTCCTCGTCCTTTGCCCTGTTTCAGAGACCTGGTTGTGCGTCCTGTGGACGTTTTTTGAAGGACAAGTTTGTGCCTCATCTCTGCTATCAGTGTAGCCCCTGTGGTCCCTTGATTAATTGCGAGATATGTAAGCACTGGGGGGGGCGAGCTAATGTCCGAATTCTTGTGCTTACAGGCGAAGGACAAGGTGGTGGAGGAGGAGAAGAAGAAGCAGAAAAGA
Organism: Chaetoderma sp. LZ-2023a; assembly: GCA_034401795.1. NCBI lineage: Eukaryota > Metazoa > Mollusca > Caudofoveata > Chaetodermatida > Chaetodermatidae > Chaetoderma > Chaetoderma sp. LZ-2023a. The sequence goes on from CM067372.1 coordinate 135,424,891, forward strand.
GAGGGTGTGAGTAAGAAGGGTAAGAGGAAGGCCTCGTCCGCGGTGGACATGGAGGCCTTCCGGACCGAGATGTTGGGAGAGATGAAGAGGACAATAAAGGATTTGGTTCCAGAGTTGCTTCGTGGCATGCTTCCTGGACCAAATCCTTTGCTGTCCTCATCATCTGCTTCGGAGCAGGTAATCCCCACCTCTGAATCACCTTTCCGTAGGTCGCTTCCGTTGTTCGAAGATTCAGACGTGGCCCCATTAGAGGGGGGCGTTCCACGACCCTGGCAGCAGGCTTAGTGCCGCGCCGAGGAGCCGTGGACGGCTGTCGCTGGAACCCGCGGGCTGCTTATCAGTCCAGGGGTATCTGCACGCCGCGGGTGCCAGTACCTCCTATGGCACCTTCCCTGGCCAGTCCGGGTTAGCTCTCTTTGCTGACCCGGAGTCTAATCTGTCTGGCCAGGAGGAAGAGGATTACCTGTTGGGGTCGCCGTCTGAGGACGTGGCCATGGATTATGACGTCTGTGCACCCCTCGCGGGGAATACAGGCGACTTATTCCACGGTTCTACTCACGCAGGAGTAGAATCCACGGCTCAGACTGTGGCCCTGGGCGCTGCTGATAGCCAGCGTTACCGCATACCTCAGCTTGCCGAGAGTGTCGCTGGTGCTGGTCGGGGCGTGGTGGGGCGGTATGTGCCCCCCGCTCTACCACGGCGCCTGCTCCTGGTCAAGCCAGTGAGATTAGCATGCCGGTGCTTTCAGGCCCGCATGTTTTCCCTGCCTTGCCAGGGGTATCAGCATATCCGCCGTCAAGCTCTGCTGCTTGCGCTCAGGAGGAAGACGAAGGCCCCCGTCTTGTAGAGCGCTCGCAGCTAGCCACGGAAGAGGATTGGTCTGACGCTTGCCAGTGGTTGGTAAGTGTTAGGCCAGATCTGCCCGTGGAGCAGTCGGCTAGCCAGCGTGACCACAGGCCGTGGTTAGCTGGTAAGGCTACTGCTAACGCTATGCCTTCTCTGCCGCTGGCAGAGCATGTCGTTGACATGTTCGAGGCGGCGGAGACGTCCATTAAGTCGAGTGGACGTCTCGCGAAGGCCCCGCGCGAGGTGGCCAGGCGTTGCCGCATCGTGCCCCTGGATTACCAGCGGTACGGTGTGGTACCTAAGCCGAGCGTGGATGACCGCGCGGCTTTGGATGAGGATGCGCGGCCAGGCTCCCGTTCTGACACGGGAGTCTTGTGTTCGAACGCGTTGCGTTCAGCAAATACCGCGTTGCGTGATACGGAGGAGAGTGGGAGGGCTTCGATTGCCGCTCTGTTCCACGTCTCCCAGCTGTTCTGTTACAAGGGGTAGTAACAGCATCCGCATCGCGCCAGACAAGTCCGGTCACAGTCCAGCGAGCCATCCAGGATGGTATCAACCTGGCTCTGGACTGTATGACTCGGGCGGTGACCAGGAGTGTCCGGGCAAGGCGCACATTTGCCTTGGACAATCTGTGCCCGTCCCAGGACCTGTACAATAGGCTACTGCATACGCCGATGACAGGTCCTGGTCTCTTTGGAGGTGAGGGATGTAGACACCTCCAGGAGACGGTTACTCTGGCAAATAACCAGAGGGCGCTGCACGAGCAGTTTGAGGTGCTTCGTCGTGCTAACGTTCGCGCCGCACCCCCTGCGTATCGTCCCCTGCAGGCTCGAGGTGGTGGTGGCAAGGTCAGAGGCCAACCACCATCGCAGCGTCGGCCTCGGCCGCGTGCGATTCGGCCAGCAGCGAGGGGGGCGCAGGCTCCTCAGGCGCAGTCAGCCAGGCAGCCACCCGCGCACCGAGGTGCGCGCGGTGCTGGTCGTGGCGCGCGAGGATCTGAGCGTGGTAATCGTTCCTGATGGGACGGTTACCGCGGTAAGAACCGCTCCGGTGTTTCTGGCAAAGGAGACAGTGCCGCTCTTGCACTCCTTATGTCCACCTCTATCCCTAGGTGGACCAGTGGCAGGCCGGCTAGCCGACCACATGCAAGAGTGGGAACGGTTAACTCAGGACCGTTTAGTCTTGCGATGGCTTTCAGTCGGGTATCATCCCGATTGGATGACAGGCCCGCCATCGCGACTGTCTCTAGTGCCGATCTGGACTCCAAATCCGAGAGATCCAGAGCAAAGGTTGTGTATCGAGGAGGAAATAAATTCCCTCATACAAAAAGGAGCTATTCAGCCGGCACAAAAGTGTCCGGGCTTCTATTCAACCCTGTTCTTAGTAACAAAAAAACACCGGAGGGTGGAGACCAATTCTCAACCTCAAGCCATTGAACAAGTTCATAGAGATGCCCAGTTTCAAGATGGAAACTGTGCGCTCGGTGTTGGCGGGGTTAGAGAGGTGAATGTGGACAGCGTCGATAGATTTGAAGGACGCTTATTTCCACATCCCCATACACAGGAGTTTCCGTCGCTTCCTGAGATTTGCATTCCAGGGCAGACAGTGGGAATTCAGGGTGTTACCCGTCGGAATTTCCACGGCTCCTCGTGTTTTCACCCGTGTGGTTCTTGCGATCACCGCATACCTCCGCAGGAGAAGCATAGCAGTCCACACGTACATAGATGACTGGCTGTTGAAAGCGCACACCCAGGAAAGTTTATCGGCCAGTCTGGAGATTGTTTTGAAGACTCTCACAGACTTGGGCTGGATAATCAATTTCACAAAATCAGAGCTGACTCCATCCCACAAGTTTGTTTACCTGGGGATGTTCTTCGATCTAGAGACAGGATATGTTTTTCCTACTCAGGAGAGAGTTCAGAAACTCATCTCATTAATTCAGTCAGTGTGCGACAGTCGTCATGTCCTGGCACGGGTTTACTTGAGAATGCTGGGGTTGATGGTTTCATTGGAACCAGTCATTCCTCAGGCCGCCTTACGCAGGCGGCCGATCCAGTTATTTCTCATGACACAATGGACCCAGAGTACAGGTTCGCTGGACTCGAACGTGTCAGTGTTGGCGCCTCTGATTCACCACCTGCAATGGTGGTTGGACACGGAGAATCTCTTGGTGGGGGTTATGCTAACCCCTCCCCACCCTCAGGTGACTGTGTATACAGATGCATCGATGGAGGGCTGGGGAGCTTGCCTGGAAGAATCCACGATATCAGGGCTTTGGAATCTGGAACAGTCAAAGGAACATATAAATCTACTGGAGCTAAGAGCAGTAGTCCTGGGCCTGGAACATTTCTTACAGAAAGTTCAGGGCAAGATTGTTCTTATTCGTTCAGACAACTCAACAGTTGTGACTTACATAAACCGCCAGGGCGGAACGAAGTCGCCCAGTCTCTGTATGATGACATGGAGACTGCTTTGTTGGTGCCTGGATCACCAGATTACCTTGAAAGCAGGGGGAGAATGTATGCATACGCATTCCCTCCAGCAATCCTGATTCCAAAAATTCTTCAGAAAATCAGACAGGAGGAATGCCAAGTGCTTCTGATCGCCCCGGATTGGCCAAGCCGATCATGGTATACGGATCTGCTGGACCTTCTGGTCTGCAATCCGGTTCCTCTGCCTCTGATGGACGACATTATCTTCCAGGGCAAGGCCCTTCACAACAATCCGTCAATGTTCAGATTGACTGCGTGGATGTTGTCAAGGAATCTAGAATTAAGGAGGGCTTTTCTGAGCAAGCAGCCATGTTTATGGCCAAAGCCAGGAGGGGGTCAACCTCCAGAGCATATAATTATAAAATCAACAGATTTGCAAAATGGTGCTCAAAAAGATGTGTTGATCGAATGGATTCATCTATTCAGGTAGTAGCTGATTTCCTCTGTCACCTGTATGATGCCTATAGCCTCAAGCCTAACTCTATTGCTGGTTATAAGTCAGCTTTAATGTCTGTTATTCCTTGCTTGGCTAAGAGGGGAAGTGATGAAGTAAATACATTAAATGTATTAATTAAAGGCATGGGCAATCTAAGACCAAGGAATCCCCCTGTGATTCCGTCTTGGAGTTTATCGCTAGTGCTTCAAGTACTAGGTGATAAGCCTTTTGAACCACTTAGTTCCATTTCTATGAAACTATTAACACTTAAGACTGTGTTTTTAATTGCTGCGGCCTCGGCTAGGCGTAGAAGTGAAATTCATGCCTTATCAGCCGAGGATGACCGTTTTGTGGTTTCAGGGGAAGGCCTTAAGCTGCTACCTAGGATTAATTTCTTGGCTAAGAATCAGTCGTTGAAATATCCAGGTCAACCTATTGTTTTGCCTGCTTTAACTAGATATGATCCTAATTCTAAAGCATAGTGTCCCGTCCGGGCGCTTCTCCGGTACAAACAACGTACATCGGAGTGGCGCACCGACCAGTCGGCGTTATGGTTGTCATATATTGAACCCCATGGCAGGGCTTCTAAGGACACCATTTCCAGGTGGATTGTAGAATGCATTCAGTTTTGTCATAAATCCGCCACTGGGAAGCAGGTTGACGTGGCCAAGGCTCACAGTGTCCGCGGCGTAGTGACATCCACTGCCCTATTTAATGGGGTCCCTGTGGATGATATTATGTCAGTGGCTCAGTGGCACTGTGAGTCAAGTTTTACAGACCATTATCTCCGTGACACCTCTAATCCTCTCGCCTTGTCGATTTTGAAAAAATAACTAGGTTTATATTTTTGATGAGGTTTCCTCATTGCTTATATATTTCACAATTAATTTATGGAAACAACCACTTTTTTGGGACTGCATCATTCTTCACCAATGGGAAGATGATGTCAGCAGCCATTTCAACAAGGTCAGTCTTGTGCATGGGTTGTCCATTGTTGATTGTCTTGTCACGTTACCCGTTATTAATATGATGATGGTTTTGTGTATTTATGTGGTTCATTGTTGAGAGTATACGAAAATGGAGCTTTTTCGTCTCTGTCCTGTAGTACATGGCACTTGTACGTAGAGAGCGTATAGGACATTGAGGTCATTCGACTCTTCCTCCCAGGAAGGAGGGGGGGGGGGGGGGAGCGCATATGACATTCGGTCATCTCTCATACATCGGTGGTGTTATCCGATGGTTAGTCAAATCCTGACTGTTTTTTCATACAGTTTCAGAAGTTTAAGTGCCTTAAACGCAGAAAAGCGTATAGGGATGAGCTGGTCTTTTGACCTCGCCTCCCTCCCGCCGAATTCACTGTCGAATTCTGGCAATATCAATAGTATTAGGGAGGTAAGTATACTCTTGATGTGAAATAAACGAAATCAAGGATTTCTTTTTTCACGAGAGAGTTGATACTTACCTCCCTAGATACGGACCCGGCCTCTCCACCCCACAGAGGCTCGGTCTTCAGGCTCTTAATAGTTGCATGTGTATCAGCCAATAAATTAGTCAGAGGAAGTGCTAGTCTGCGCATGCGCGGTGGTGGGGCTGGCATCCGCCAGACTACACTCTGACTCCCTGCCCAGTAGGGGCACCTAACTGTTTTAATCTGAGTGTTTATTGAGTGAAAGCCGATATTTAGCAATATCAAAAGTATTAGGGAGGTAAGTATCAACTCTCTCGTGAAAAAAGAAATCCTTGATTTCGTTTATTTACTGTCGTCTAATAGTACACAACTGTCAAAGCGTCATGAGATTAGTTCAACCAATCAGATTTGCCATTGATGGCTTTTCCAACAATATCTCTGCCAATCAAAGATAACGAGGTTAAATATATACGCAATGACGTCATCAGAATGGAATGGTGTTCCAGTTCAAGACGATTGTCCATTCGGCATTAGATGTATCAAGATTTTCACTATAAAAATGCAGAAATTAGACGAATCCTGTGAAGAAACACTAAATTAAATACATCTGATAAATCCAGCCACAAATTGACGTAAATAAGTTAAAATCTGCTGTTCGAATCGCTCAAAGGTTGCAAAGCACGCGAGATACATGTACGGAGGAAACCTGTACTGATACCGGGTCTGCCTAGACTAGGAACCGAGTACCCATTTGCTTCTAGCCATAGGACTCGTCAAAAGAACTGGAGAACCGAGGTTGGAATTGATGGCGCATTTAATTTATCGTAAAATTTTCAAACGCTACCAAACACGTAGGGCAAAAAGTTAAACCCGTCATTCAAAATGTCAAACCCGTAGTGTCAAAATTTCAACCCATCAAGAGATTTTACCAAACGCGCTATGTCTAAGTAAATCACTACGAGAAAATGACGAGAAAATGATGCCATATAGACGCGTTTTAAACGAGCTTTAGGATGCGTTTAAGTAAAGCTAACTAAGATCTGTACTGTAGCTATCCAGATTCAGTAAACAGCATCTATAGTGCTCATGGAAATGCTTAACTGTGTGATATCTGCAAGCCAGCAGACAATAATTTCACTGGGCAATGACTATAGATCTGCTGAATATTTTAAAAACCATTTGACTGAAAGTTGTTGGTAGCCTAGCTACCAACAACTTTCAATCAAATTGTTTTTAAAATATTGAGCACATTCATAGTTAAATCCCGTGGAAAATAGAATCTGCAGACATTCAGCAGGCAGACAGTTATGTATCATAGCATCTGAGAATTTAGAATCAACGTCTGGAAATGCTAAAAAAATCAGCATAGGTTTCCTTAACCTCATAGGTTAAGGAAAAGTCATGGAAAGTTTTTTGAATCTTTGAAATTTCACTTCAAGAGTATACTTACCTCCCTAACACTCTTTGATATTTCTTAAATATCGACTATCACTCAATAAAACCTCAGATTAAAAAAGTAAGGTGCGACTACTAGGCAGGGAGTCAGTTGACAGTCTGGTGGATGCCAGCCCCAACCTCGCGCATACGCGGACTGACACTTCCTCTTTTCCAATTTATTGGCTAAAGCGATACATTCTTATCAGTTTCTAAACTCAATTCTTCGTTTGTCTTCACTCTTTTGGATTGTTTGGAAGCTCCCGGATTATGTCTGAACGTGCGAAATCGCCTGAGGCCATGCCAGGTTATAGTGATCAGGTGAATGCTATTACAATTCTGTCAAATTCATGTCATGTTACACTTTGTCATGTGTTTCCATGATGCTCATTGGACGTTATAGGTGCCTTGTAAACTAGTAAAATATTATTTTGTCGCTATGAAATGCTAATCCGTCTTTGTTTTTGTGTCCATAGGTACATGGCTTTGATTGTTGGTCACTAAAGAGATAGATTTCTCTCCACCATTTCTCCCTTTTCCCTTGTTGGGAAAAAGTCTGTGGCCAGAGTGAGTTGGAGCTCTCGTAAGAAGAGCTTTTCACTCTGCGCTTTTGGTCCCTTCCCCCTCTAATGGTGGAGAGACTTGGTGGGGTTTGGTAGATTACTCAAGCGTGTTGGATCGGGTAGTATGTCTATGCAGGTATTCTAGAGTTATGAAAAATAGGCACTCTAATATAGTTGAAATATTTTAAGATTTCTGCTGCCAGATTTTTCACTGTTTATCTGATGGTTTGTATAGCTTATTGCTTTATCAATCCATTCTTTATGCTCTTGAGTTTAGAATACAATTCATCCTTACACATGGATGATGTTTTCTGTCAGCTTGTCTTCTTATTTTTGGAGATATGACATCATTATCAGCCTTGCCCTTGTTATTAACAACATTGTTTTGACCACACTGATTTATCTAACTTTAATTCTGTCCATTGGACCAGTAGTTCGATCTTGCTCCTTTTTATTTTGGTTTTGAGTTTACTAACTTATTAACTAAAATACTCATTGTCTTTGTCTTGTAGCCTTTCAGAAATCTGATTGTGCGTCTTGTGGATGGTTTCTTAGTGTTAGGTTCGCCCCTCATCTGTGTTTCAAGTGTAGCACTTGTGGCCCACTGATCAATTGTGATGTTTGTAAACAGTGGGGGGGAGGGAGTTAATATCTGAATTTTTTATGCTTCAGGCCAAGGATAAGGCTAGCGAGGAGGAGAAGCGGTTAAAGAAGGACCGGGAGATTGTGAGTGGAATTGGTAAGAGGAAGGCCTCTGTATCCATGGGCATAGAAGTCTTCCGTCTTGAGATGGTGGCGGGAGATGAAGAAGACAATAAAAAATCTGGTACCAGAGTTGCTTCGCTGCATGCTCCTGGGCCAGATAGTTCATTGTCTTCTTCATCTGTCCCTGGGCAGAAGATCCCGACCTCTGAATCTGGTCTCAATAGCGGTTTGCCAGTTTTCGCTAGAGATTCAGAGGTGGTCCCAGTAGATCCCAGCTTGCTTGCCTCGCTGGTAGATCCAGGGGCAGCCCTTAATGATCCTGACTGGAGGCTTGTCTCACCGGTAGATCCAGGGGTAGCCCTTAATGAGCCTGACTGGAGGCTTGCCTCGCCGGTAGATCTTGGCGCAGGGCATTGGACCCAGGTTCCCGCTTTACGGGTTCCCTGATCATCCACACTCAATTTGTGCCTGTCCCAGGACCTGTACAATAGGCTGCTGCGGACACCTATGTCAGGTTCTGGTCTTATTGGAGGTGATGGATGTAGGCACCTCCAGGAGATGGTTACTCTGATCCACCAGAGGGTTCTATGCGAGCAATTAGAAGTGCTCCGTACGGGGAGCACATTCACGCGCTGCCCCCTGTGTACCATCCAGTGCAGGCAGCGGCCATGCCAGCACAGGCCTGCTGTGAGGGTGGGGGCGCAGCCTCCAGCGCAGCCAACCATGCACCGAGTTGTGCGGTTGTGGTAACAATGCCTGATGGTCTGGTTGCCACAGAAAGGACCATTCCAGTGCATCTAGAGTCAGAGACAGTGCAACTCTTGCATTGCTTATGTCGACTATTTTCCCTAGGTGGACCAGTGGGGGTCGTTTGGCCCTTCAAAAGCAAGAGTTGGAGTGGTTGACGCAGGACCGCTTAGTCTTGCGATGGCTTTCAGTCAGATACCATCCCGACTGGATAATAGGACCGCAATCGCATCTGTCTCTGGTCCCGATCTGGACTCAAAATCCAAGAGATTCAGATCAACAGTTGTGTATCAAGGAGATAAATTCCCTCATACTAAAAGGAGCAATTCAACTGGCACAAAATTGTCCAGCTACTCAATCGTGTTTCTAGTGACAAAGAGCACTGGATGGTGGAGACCAATTCTCAACCTGAAGCCATTGAACAATTTCATAGACACACCGAGTTTCAAAATGGAAACTGTAAAAACGGTGTTGGCAGGGTTGGAGAAGGGAATGTGGACAGCATCAATAGCCTTGAAGGATGCATATTTTCACATTCCAATCGCGAGGAGTTTTCGCTGGTACTTGAGGTTTGCATTCCAGGGCCAGCAGGTGGAATCCAAGATTTTACCTGTTGGAATTTCAATTGCTCCTCTGGTCTTCACCAGGGTGATCCTTGCTATAACAGCATACCTCCGCAGGAAAAGCATAGCAGTCCACACATACAAAGACGATTGACTGTTAAAAGCACACACTCAGGAAAGTCCATCAGCAAATCTGGAGATAGTTTTGAAAACTCTCACAAACTTAGGCTGGACAATCAACTTTTAGAAATCAGAGCTTACTCCATTACAGAAGTTTGATTACCTGGGAATGTTCGTCGATTTAGAGATAGGATATGTTTATCCTACTCAGGAGAGAGATGAAATACTCATGTCAGTAATAGTCAGTGTGCAACAGTCATCATTTCACTTGAGAATGCTGGGGTTGATGGTTTCTCTGGAACCAGTCATTCCACAGGCAGCCTTGCGCAGGCGACCTATCCAGTTATTTCTCATGACACAGTGGACCCAGAGGACAGGTTCTCTGGACTCAGAGGTGTCAGTGTTCGACCCTCTTATTCACCACCTTCAATGGTGGATGAAAAGAGAGAATCTCCTAGCGTGGGGTGGGGTGGGGCGGTGATGCTCACTCCTCCTCACTCTCAAGTAATGATGTCTAATATCAGGGCTTTGGAATCTGGATCAGTCACAGGAACAGATCAATCTACTGGAATTACGGGCAGTAATTTTGGGCCTGGAACAGTTCTAGATCGATCAGACAATTCTACAGTAGTGGCTTACATAACCCGCTAGGGCGGAATGAAGTGGCGCAGTCTTTGTATGATGACATGGAAATTGTTTTGCTGGTGCCTGGATCCAAAAATCACATTGAAAGCAGTTCATATTCCTGGCCAAAGGATGAGTGTTTTACCTACGGAACGACAACTAAATCAATGTGTGGCGGGTCGTCTGTTCAACCACTGGGGTGAACCCAACATTCACGATGAAGAAGAATGCAAAGATGACGACATACGTCTCCGATTCCAGATCCGAGTGCTATCGCAACAGATGCGCTACGTATCTATCAGCTGGGTGGGAATGTATGCAAACGCATTCCCTCCAGCTATCCTGATTCCAAAAATTCTTCAGAAAATCAGACAGGAGGAGTGCGAAGTGCTTCTGATCGCCCCAAATTGGCCACGCCAATCATGGTATATGGATCTTCTGGTCTGCAATCCGGTTCCTCTTCCTCTGATGGACAATATTATCTTCCATGTAAAGGCCCTTCACAACAATCTGTCAATGTTCAGATTGACTGCGTGGATGTTGTCAAGGATTCTAGAATTAAGGAGGCCTTTTCTGAGCAAGCAGACATGTTTATGGCAAAAGCCAGAAGGGGGTCAACCTCCAGAGCATATGACTATAAAATCAACAGATTAGCAGAATGGTGCTCAAAAAGATATATTAATCCAATGGATTCATCTATTCAGGTAGTAGCCAATTTCCTCTGTCACCTATGATGCCTATAGCCTCAAACCTAACTCTATTGCTGGCTACAAGTCAGCTTTAATGTCAGTTATCCCTTGCTTGGCTAATAGGGGAAGTGACAAAGTAAATACATTAAATACTTTAATTAAAGGCATGGGCAATCTAAGACCGAAAAAAAGCGATCTAGTGCTTCAAGTACTAGCTGATAAACTGTTTGAACCACTAAGTTCCATTTCTCTGAAATTGTTGACACTTATAACTGTATTTGTAATTGCTGCGGCCTCGGCAAGGCTGAGAAGTGAAATTCATGCCTTATCAGCTGGGGCAGACCGTTATGTGGTTACAGGGGGAGGCCTTAGGCTTCTACCTAGGATTAATTTCATGGCTAAAAACCAGTCTTTGAAATATCCAGGTTAACCCATAATTTTACCAGCTTTGACTAGATATGATCCTACTTCAAAAGCACGAATGTCCAGTCCACGCATTAAACCGGTACAAACAACATACCCATGAATGGTGGATGGTCCCAACAGCGTTATGGTTGTCATATATTGAACCCATGATAGGGCATTCAAGGACACCATTTCCAGGGGGATTGTGAAATGTATCCAATTTTGCCATAAATCTGCAACAGGTAAACAAGTTGACATGGCCAAGGCTCACAGTGTTCACGGCATAGTGGCTTCCACCACCCTGTTTAACAGGGTTCCGGTGGATGACAGTGGCACTGTGAGTCAAGTTTCACCAACCATTACCTCCGTGACACCTCAAATCCTCTTGCCTTATCGATTTTGAAAAGATAATTTACGTGTGCATATTTTGATGAGACTTTTTTATTGTTTATAAATATCACAATTTAGCAATGGAAGTGGAAGTTGATGACAGTGACAAGGATTTTCAAGGTCAGTCTTGTCTATGTGTTGTTCGTTGTTGATTGTCATTGTCACGTGACACTTTATCCTAATATGGTGATGGTACATGTTTAATGTGGTTCTTTCTTGAGAGTATACGAAAATGAAACTTCATCAGATGTCCTTTAGTTCTTTGGCACTAGTACGTAGACAGCATATGGGACATTGAGGTCATTCTGCTTCCCTCCCAGGAAAAGGGTGGGGTGTGTGTGCACATATAACATATGGACTTCTTTCAGCCATCGGTTGTGTTATCCGATGTTCAAATCATTCCCTGGTTGTGTTCTCACACAATTTCAGAAGTTTAGTGCCTTAAATGCAGAAAAGAGCATAGGGAAGAGCTGGTCTTTTGACCTCGCCTCCCTCCCTCAGAATTCTCTCACAAATTCTGGCAATATCAAAGAGTGTTAGGGAGGTAAGTATACTCTTGAAGTGAAATAAATGAAATCACAGATTTATTTTTTCACAAGAGAGTTGATACTTACCTCCCTAGCATGGACCCGGCCTCTCGGCCCCACAGAGGCTCTATCTTCAGGCTTCTAAGTTGCATTGTGTCAGCCAATAAATTAGTCAGAGGAAGTGTCAGTTTGCGCATGCTGGGGCTGGCATCCGCCGGACTGTCAACTGACTCCCTGCCCAGTAGGGGAACCTTACTTTTTTAATCTGAGGTTTTATGGTGTGATAGTCGATATTTAGGAGCTATCAAAGAGTGTTTGGGAGGTAAGTATCAACTCTCTCATGAAAAAAGAAATCTGTGATTTCGTTTATTCCATCATATCTATTTCTAGACATTCATCAAGCGGCTAAATATTTTGAAATAGATTTGACTAGACGCTCTTGCTTAACGCCCAGTCAAATTAGTTTCAAATTATTCAGCAGAATGTTTACTTAAATTAGAATTGTCTTCTGGTGCTTGACCTTCAGTTTGAAACTTAGATTTTTGTGTCCAAACAGTTAAACATTGCACAGAAGCATAGAGATAAAATCTGTAATAACGCCATTATTTGGTTCTCAAGATCAGAAAATCTTTCAATTCTGGTCATGTAAAAGGCCTTGAATTTTGCAATGTGAAATCTGTACGAACCATAAATAAATATATATATATATGTGGTATTTTATACTAAGTTTTTGATGATATAATACTGTTAGATTTTGAAAATGATGCTCTAGGTTTAGCTCCTTGCATCCAGACACCCTACACTGGGAAATATTACCTCATTTTCACAAGATGGCAAAAACATTCTTGGGATAATTTAATCAAACCCTTTTCTCAGAAAATGAAAAAGATTTCATGTGTATGAAATGCATAAAATTCCCTGAATTCTCATCTAGTACATTCATAATTTAAATCTAGCCATAGGATAATCTCTCCTTCTGTCATTGCGTCTATAATGATAAAAGGAATACATTATCGCAATCATAATCTTTCTGCGAAATTCCTACTAGTTTCAACATCGCAAAATATGTGTATAGTTTGTAAGATGTTTACTAATGGACCAATTCTTGCTTTTTGGGTCGCCAAATTTTACACAAAAAAATTCTTGTTTGCTAAGATCACTTATAAGTTATAATGAAGCAGAAATCAATAGTTTTAAGAAATCTGATTTAATTTTAGTGGCTTGAATGATGATGATTACTGACTGGTATTAGGAATGATAATAATTCCATGCCACTCATTGTCATTTTCTAGTTTACTGAAGCAACAAGTTGACAAAGGATTGCTATTTTCAGAATAAAGTCTAAGTTAGTTAATCTATCAAATTATAGACAGTAAATCAGAACCGTCTTGGCTGGATGAACGTCAGAATGTCACTGATTCTACTGCGTGAATGTAACCTAAATGGACCGTTCCGGTTTTAGCTATGCCCCGCCCATCTCTAGCTAAGCTACACCAACACCTCGTTCGTGTTGGGATCGATCGATCTCTGAACACCCTGACTATCAATTTCCAAAAAACTACACAGGTAAGCTGTTGAATATTTTGAGACTAATTTGACTGGTTGCTGTTGCTGCCTAAGGCAGCAACAGCGCCCAGTCAAATTAGTTTCAAAATATTCAACAGCGTGTTTATTAAATAGCAAAGAATTACATAGACATACAATTCATACAACATGTCGGACTGTTTGAGATTTTATGACGGTCTATATGGAACCCTTGGTGACGTAATGATTGTGATGTCATCATATACATGCCGAGCTGATTATGACATCATACGAGGTCATATAATGGATGGATACTCTGGAAAGGTGAATTAAACCAATTTCTTAAAAACTAATGTGTTACTAATAATGAATCTATGCCATACTACTCACCAAACCGAAGAGTCTTCTACTGCTTCATGAGATTATTTTACACATATGAGAGCATTCAGTTTGCTGTGACCCATCCTAAGCAAACACATCCTTTAACACACAAACCGACCAAAAATAGCTTCAGCTGTGGTCTTTGAGAAATATCCATTTGCTGACCAAGAGAAGACTATTTTTGAAAATTTATCACTGGAATGACTGGCTGAATAGCGGAGCCAGTCATTCCATTGATAAATTTAAAAAGTAATCTTGGTCTTCAAATGGACATTTTTAATGGAAAAATTAGTATTTTCTTGAAGAAATTTGAGGGTTAAGTGGTTAACATATGTCAATAATGCCTTTTATCAAAGCTGCTCAGCAATCTAATGTATGCAGAATACATGTGCCCAACATCCACTGCTTAAACATCTCATCATGGAACTCAAAATTAGCTACTATTTCTGTGTTTATTTCATCGTTTTCAGCTAAGCTTTATCAACGCCACGTTGCATATATGCAAAATGAAGACCTATACACCTTGATGAATGGGCCCATCATGAAGAAGCTCAAGATTATACCGAGCAGCGTTACCTGGGGAGGTAAATTGCAATTTTTAGTTCTAAGATTGGGATTGCTTTCTGCTGTGGTCTTAAAAAATCATGATGTTAGTTATACAGGGTTATATTGTGACATATTAGACAATGGAGGGATCGGGTCTGTTATTTAAGTATCTGATGTCATAATCAAATATGTCATATGTCAGCTAATTAATGTCACAATCAAAATGAGACAGCTCCATCGTGAAAATAAAAGTCTATCACAAAAGTGTACAAATATATGTCTTTGATGAATTTACAAATTAATAAAGATTCTGTTGAATATTTTGTAAATTAATTCGACTGGGAGCTGTTGCTGCCATATATAGGCCATAGGCAACAACATCCTCCAATCAAATTAGTTTCAAAATATTCAACCATATGTTAATGGCAGAATTAATGCCAACTAATTAAAAATGTGCAAAATACTTCAGATTTACCTGACTCCTCCGAACTTATTTGATCGATGTTTTCTAGTGAACATATTGGGCTTTATGGCTGATCATTATCCTGATCAAGAATGTTATCCGGGGACAACAGGAAAGGTTGTGTCATTGCTTCAAGGTCATTTGAAAGATGTAGACATCAGGTTTAACATTTTTATACTGCATCCAAAAATTAGTGGAATACTACGTTATGGCGCTGTCCAGGTAGGCTGGCAGACCGGCATATGGCAGAGTGGTTTCGAGAGGATATCTTCATTACTGTTTATTGGATCACTTTGAAACTTCTTAAAATTAAGACACTGGAATTTCAAGGGTTAAATAGTTAACACGATGTGTACATTGTGTTCTGTTTCTTTCCAGGCCAGTCAAGTAAAGTATTTGAGAAACTGAGTACAGATTTTATGAAGCCAGTTGTCAAAGTTGGTATGTTTTCATATACGCATAACGTTGTTTCTGTGTCAAATTCAACAACCATGAGTCATTGAATACAGATATCAGGTGCCTTACTGATGAAGGGGAATTCACCTTTCCAGAGTATCCATCTATCAATCTGACGTCATATTAACATCATAATAAGCTAAGCCGCGTGTAGAATGATGTCATAATCGTTATGTCATAAATGATTTTCTATGGCCCGTCTTTAACTCTTAATAGTCCGACACATACGAATTGTATGTCTCTACTATTTAATAAACATGCTGTTGAATATTTTGAAACTAATTTGACTGGATGCTGTTGCAGCCATAGACAACAACAGCGCCCAGTCAAATTAGTTCCAAAATATTCAATAGCTTACCTGTATAGTTTTCTGGAAATTGACAGTCAGGGAGTTCAGAGGTCGATCGATCCCAACACGAGTGAGATGTGGGTGGAGCTTAGCTAGAGATGGTGGGGCATAGCTAAAAATGGAAAGGTCCATTAAGTACGAAAATATGCCTGAACAGAGCAGAAGTCCGAAAATTGACCTAAATCTGTATTCACCTATATTAGATGAATATTTAGCCACCTCTAGTGAATATGACATAGTCAGGTCTTCTAAATAGGTGGGTGCATAAGTTAGGCACTCTTCATCGGCCCCAGTTATCTAACCAATGGACTGTTCCACTGTATCCATCCATAATATGATGTCATAATCAACTATGTGAATGACGTAGATAAGTACATCACGAATGCATAGTTGAAGATGGGCTATGCATTATTGTCCGAATTGTATGTCTTTACTATTTAATTTTATTAGTCAAGTCAGTTAAGTCTGTAGAGATTGAGACATCAATCGGCTCCCCACAGGGAGATGGTCTATCTCCGGTGCTTTTCACCTGTTACCTTGCTGCTGCATTGAAATCCGTGTGGGAAAGTTCCACAAGAACAAACATCCCCTGAGTGTCAATACTAGGAATGCTGCTAGACATGGAATATGCCGCTGAGGTGGACTTCATAGACGGGGAAAAGAAACCCCTTGACGAACTTCTTCCAATAGCTGCAAGCAAACTAAAATTTGAGAATCTCTTTTTGAAGGAATCCAAAACAGAGTTCACCAACATATACCTATCCACAAAGCATGAAACTAAAGAAAATGACTCCACTTTGTGGCGGCGAACCATGGAGGAAAAGTAATTTCACTTCAAGAGTATACTTACCTCCCTAATACGCTTTGATATTGCTAAATATCGGCTTTCACTCAATAAAACACTCAGATTAAAAAAGTAAGGTGCCCCTACTGGGCAGGTAGTCAGAAGACAGTCAGGCAGATGCCAGCCCCACCACCGCGCATGCGCAGACTAGTACTTCCTCTTTGCTAATTTATTGGCAGAGAGTTCCCATGCAATTTTTTGCTCTAAAGTTTTCTGCTAGTTTTTTTAAAAGTAGTATTGAAATTTACCTAGTGAATGATGTCTGAACTTCATAAAGGCGCTATGTCTCCAGAGGAGGGCCCAGGACCTATTCATCAGGTAACTTCAATTATATTTTGGCGAGTTTGTCCCGTTGTAATGTGTTTCCGGGACTCACGTTTATTGTGATAAGCGCCTAAAATAACTGGTTTATTTCTAAATGGCGCTATGAAATACTAATCTGTCTTTGTGTTTATGTCCACAGGTATCTATCTATGATTGAACAGGACAGAACATCGTCAGAGGGTTTGTTTTTTCTCCACCAAGGTTCCATTTCCTACTAACATTGTTAGGTTATCTAACCAAAATTCTATGCCCAGTGAGTTGGAGGCCTCAGAAGGTCTTCTGACTTTGCCCACTTCCTTCCCTTTAAAGGTGGAGAAAGTTCAGAGGTCATAGTGTTGGTGGAGTTTCCAGTGCATCAGACAGGATGGTTTGTCTATGCTAAAGACAGGTATTCTAGTTATGATATGAGGCACTTCGATTATATTTGAAAACATTTATGAAATCTGCTGCCATTTTATCATTGTTTATCTGATGTTTGTATAGCCTGTATGTTCTATCCTTTCTAGTTAGGATGTTCTGGATATGAATACAATTCGTCCTTACACCTGGATATTTGTTTCGGATCGATTTACCTTCTTATTTTTGGAGTTATGACGTCATAATCAGCCTTGGACTTTATTAACATTTAAAGTTTTGCCCAACGCTGGTTTATTATCTTTGTAGGTGGTCTTTATGACCACCTTCTCTCTCCTTTTTATTTTGGTTTTGAGTTACTAATTCTTTAACTAAAATACTCATTGTCTTCGTCCTCTGGCCTGTTTCAGATCTCTTGTGGTCGTTTTCTGAAAAAACGTTTCACCCTTCATCTCTGTTTCCAGTGCAGTCCCTGTGGACCACTGCTTAAATGTGAAATATGTAAACAGTGGGGGGGGGGGGGGGGGGTGAGCTAATGACGGAGTTTTATTGTTACAGGCAACGGAGAAGGTGGCTGAGGAGGAGAGAAGAGCGAAGAGAGAGGTGTCGGGTAAGAAGGGTAAGAGGAAGGCCTCGTCCTCTTTGGATATGGAGGCCTTCCGAGTTGAGATGTTGGGAGAGATGAAGAGGACAATCAAGGATTTGGTTCCAGAGTTGCTCCGTGGCATGCTTACTGGACCAAATCTTTTGTTGTCCTCTTCATCTGCTTCGGAGCAGGTAATCCCCGCCTGTGAATCAGGTTTCCTTAGGACCCTACCAGTTTTCGAGCAAGATTCAGAGGTGGCCCCATTAGAGGGGGTGGTCCAGGACACTGGCAGCAGGCTTGCCGCGCCGGTGATCCATGGACGGTTGTCGCTGGAGCCTGGTGCCTGCTTATCAGGCCAGGATTTTCTGCACACCGCAAGTACCAGTTCCTCCTATGGTATCTTTCCTGGCCAGTCAGGGTTAGCATTATTCGCTGACCCGGAGTCTAATCTTTCTGGTCAGGATGAAGAGGATTATCTGCTGGGTTCTCCTTCTGATGCCGTGACCATGGACATTGACGTCTGTGCACCCCTCGCGGGGAATACAGCTGACATTATCCATGGTTCTACTCACGCAGGAGTAGGGTTCACGGTACAGAAGGTGGCCCGGGTTGGATCTGATGGCAAGGTCTACCGCATACCTCGGCTTGCCGAGCGTGTAGCAGGTGCTGGTCAGGGCCGTGGTATGGCGATAAGCGCCCCACGCAATACCACGGCACCTACTCCTGGTCAAGCCAGTCAGTTTAGCATGCCTGCTCTTTCGGGCCCGCATGCTTTCTCTGGCTTGCCAGGAGTGTCAGGTTATCCAGCCTCATGCACGCCTGCGAACGCTCAGGAGGAAGACAAAGGCCCTCGTCTTGTAGAGCTTTCACAGGTAGCCACAGAGGTGGACTGGTCGGACGCTTGTCAGTGGCTTATAAGCGTCAGGCCAGACCTGCCTGTGGAACAGTCGGCCAGCCAACGGGATCACCGCCCGTGGTTGTCAGGTAGATCGGCTGTTAGCGCAATGCTATCTCTGCCACTGCCGTAACATATTGTAGATAGGTTCGCAGCAGCAGAGACATCCATCAAGGCACATGGATTTCTCGCGAAGGCCCCTCACGAGGTGGCGAGGCATTGCCACATCATGTCTGATGAATATCAGAAATAAGGTGTGGTACCTAAGCTGAGCGTGGATGACCGCGCGGCGTTAGGTGAGGGCACCTGGCCAGGCTCCCGGTCTGACACGGGAGCCCTGTGCTCGAACGCTCTGCATTCAGCAAATACCGCGTTGTGCGATGCGGAGGAGAGTGGGAGAGCATCTATTGCGGCGCTTTCTCATGTCTCCCAGCTGTTACAGGGGTTAGTAACGGCATCCGTGTCACACCAGCCTAGCCCGGTAATGGTCCAGAGAGCCATCCAGGATGGAATCAGCCTGGCTCTGGATTGTTTAACCCGGGCTGTGACTATAGGAGTGTCCGGGCGCAGCACACGTTTGCTCTAGACAACCTGTGCCCATCTCAGGACCTGTAAAATAGGCTGCTGCGTACACCTATGGCAGGTCCTGGTCTTTTTGGAGGTGAGGGATGTAGGCACCTCCAGGAGATGGTCACTCTGGTCAATAACCAGAGGGCTCTGCACGGGCATTTTGAGGTGCTCCGCAGAGAGCGTGTGCGCGCAGTACCCCCTGCGTATCATCCCCTGCAGGCTCGAGGTGGCGGTCACTAGGTCGGAGGCCAGCCACCAACTCAGCGTTGGCCTCGGCCATGCATGATTTGGCCAGCAGCGAAGGGGGCGCAGGCTCCTCCAGCGCAGCCAGCCAGGCAGCCGCCCGCGCACCGAGGTGCGCGTGGTGCTGGTCGTGGCGCATGAGGATCTGGTCATGGTAATCATGCCTGATGGGTCGGTTATCACGGTGAGAACCACTCCGGTGCTTCTGGCCAAGGAGACAGTGCCACTCTTGCACTCCTTACGTCCACCTCTCTCCTTAGGTGGTCCAGTGGGAGGCCGATTGGCCCACCACAAGCAAGAGTGGGAACGGTTGACTCAGGACCGGTTACAGTCGGGTATCATCCCGATTGGATAACAGGCCCTCCATTGCGACTGTCTCTGGTGCCAGTCTGGACTCAAATTCCAAGAGATCCAGATCAACGGTTGTGTATAGAGGAAGAGATAAATTCCCTCATACAAAAAGGAGCAATTCAACCGGCGCATAAATGTCCGGGCTTCTATTCAACCGTGTTCCTAGTACCAAAGCGCACTGGAGGGTGTTGACCAATTCTCAACCTCAAGCCATTGAACAAATTCATAGACAGACACACTCAGTTTCAAAATGGAGACAGTAAAATCGGTGTTGGCAGGGTTGGAGAAGGGAATGTGGACAGCTTCAATAGATTTGAAGGATGCTTATTTCCACATTCCTATAGCGAGGAGTTCCCGTCGCTTCCTGAGATTCGCATTCCATGGCAGACAGTGGGAATTCAGGGTATTACCCTTCAGAATTTCTACGGCTCCTCAGGTCTTCACCAGGGTGGTTCTTGCGATAACAGCATACCTCCGCAGGAGAAGCATAGCAGTCCACACATACATAGACGACTGGCTGTTAAAAGCACACAACCAGGAAAGTTTATCAGCAAATCTGGAGATAGTTTTGAAAACTCAGACTTAGGCTGGATAATCAATTTTCAAAAATCAGAGCTGACTTCATCCCAGAAGTTTGTCTACCTGGGAATGTTCTTCTGGAGATAGGATATGTTTATCCTACTCAGGAGAGGGTTCAGATACTCATCTCAGTAATCCAGTCAGTGTGCAACAGTCGTCATGTCCTGGCACGGGTTTACCTGAGAATGCTGGGCTTGATGGTTTCTCTGGAACCAGTCATTCCTCATGCGGCCTTACGCAGGCGGCCGATCCAGTTATTTCTCATGACGCAATGGACTCGGGAGTACAGGTTCACTGGACTCAAACGTGTCAGTGCTGGAGCCTCTAATTCACCACCTAAATGGTGGTTGAAGACAGAGAATCCCCTAGCGGGGGTGATGCTAACCCCTCCTCACCCTCAGTTAACGATGTATACAGATGCATCGATGAAGGGGTGGGGAGCTTGCCTGGAAGAATCCACGATATCAGGGCTTTGGAATCTAGAACAGTCAAAAGAACATATAAATCTACTGGAATTACGAGCAGTAGTCCTGGGCCTGGAACATTTCTTACAGAAAGTTCAGGGCAAGAGTGTTCTAATTCGATCAGACAACTCAACAGTAGTGGCTTACATAAACAGCCAGGGCGGAACGAAGTCGCCCAGTCTCTGTATGATGACATGGAAACTGCTTTGCTGGTGCCTGAATCACAGGATTACCTTGAAAGCAGTTCATATTCCGGGAAGGTTAAATCTGTTAGCAGACTCATTGAGCCAAAGGATGAGTGTTTTACCTACGGAATGGCAACTGAATCAATGTGTGGCAGATCATCTGTTCAACCACTGGGGGAAAGCCAACATAGATTTATTCGCAACGAAGAAGAATGCGAAGATGATGATGTACCTCTCTCCGATTCCAGATCCGAGCGCTATCGCAACAGATGAGCTAGCTATCAGCTGGGTGGGAATGTATGCATACGCATTCCCTCCAGCAATCCTGATTCCAAAAATTCTTCAGAAAGTCAGACAGGAGGAGTGCCAAGTGCTTCTGATCGCCCCAAATTGGCCAAGACAATCATGGTATACGGATCTGCTGGCCCTTCTGGTCTGCAATCCGGTTCCTCTGCCTCAGATGGGCAATATTATCTTCCAGGGCAAGGCAGGCTCTTCACAGCAATCCGTCAATGTTCAGATTGACTGCATGGATGTTGTCAAGGAATCTAGAATTAAGGAGGGCTTTTCTGAGAAAGCAGCCATGTTTATGGCAAAAGCCAGAAGGGGGGTCAACTTCCAGAGCATATAATTATAAAATCAACAGATTTGCGGAATGATGCTCAACAAGATGTATTAATCCAATGGATTCATCTATTCAGGTAGTAGCTGATTTCCTCTGTCACCTGTATGATGCCTATAGCCTCAAGCCTAACTCTATTGCTGGTTATAAATCAGCTTTTAATGTCAGTTATCCCTTGCTTGGCTAATAGGGGAAGTGATGAAGTAAGTACATTAAATACTTTAATTAAGGGCATGGGCAATCTAAGACGAAGGAATCCCCCAGTGATTCCATCTTGGAGTTTATCTCTAGTGCTTCAGGTACTAGGTGATAAGCCATTTGAACCACTTAGTTCCATTTCTATGAAAATGTTGACACTTAAAACTGTATTTTTAATTGCTCCGGCCTTGGCTAGGCGTAGAAGTGAAATTCATGCCTTATCAACCGAGGCAGACCGTTTTATGGTTACAGGGGAAGGCCTCAAGCTTCTACCTAGGATTAATTTCATGGTTAAGAATCAGTCTTTGAAATATCCAGGTCAACCCATGTTTTTGCCAGCTTTGACTAGATATGATCCTAATTCAAAAGCATGGTGTCAAGTCTGAGCATTAAACCGGTACAAACAACGTACTCAGGAATGGCGGACGGACCCAACAGCGTTATGGTTGTCATATATTGAACCCCATGGCAGGGCGTCTAAGGACACCATTTCCAGGTGGATTGTAGTGTATTCAATTTTGTCATAAATCCGCCACAGGTAAACAAGTTGACATGGCCAAGGCTCACAGTGTCCGGGGCGTAGTGGCTTCCACTGCCCTGTTTAATGGGGTCCCTGTGGATGACATTATGTTGGTAGCTCAGTGGCACTGTGAGTCAAGATTTACAGACCATTACCTCCATCACACCTCGAATCCTCTTGCCTTATCGATTTTGAAAAAATAATTTAGGTATACATATTTGATGAGGTTTCCTCATTTTTTATATATTTCACAATTAATCAGTGGAAACAACCACTTATTTGGACTGCATCAGTCTTCACCAATGGGGAGATGATGACAGCAGCCAAACTCCACAAGGTCAGTCTTGTTTATGTGTTGTTCATTGTTAATTGTATTGTCATGTGACCCTTCGTTATTAATATGGTGATGGTACGTATTTTATGTGTGGTTCATTATTGAGATTATACGAAAATGAAGCCGTTTAATGTCCTATTCCTATAGTACATGGCACTTGTACGTAGAGAGCATATGGGACATTGAGGTCATTCAGTCTTCCTCCCAAGAAGAGGTGGGGGGGCAGCGCATATGACATATGGTCATGTCTCAGCCATCGGTTGAGTTAGCCGATGTTCGAATCTATTCCTGATTGTGTTTCCACACAATTTCAGAAGTTTCAGTGCCTTTAACGCAGAAAAGCGCATAGGGATGAGCTGGTCTTTTGACCTCGCCTCCCTCCTGCCGAATTCTTTGATGAATTCTGGTAATATCAAAGAGTATTAGGGAGGTAAGAATACTGTTGAAGTGAAATAAACGAAATCACGGATTTCTTTTTTCACGAGAGTTGATACTTACCTCCCTAATACGGACCCGCCCTCCGCCCCACTGAGGCTCGATCTTCAGGCTCTTGTAAAGTTGCATAGTGTCAGCCAATAAATTAGTCAGAGGAAGTACTAGTCTGCGCATGCGCGGTGGTGGGGCTGGCATCCGCCTGACTGTCTTCTGACTACCTGCCCAGTAGGGGGACCTTACTTTTTTAATCTGAGTGTTTTATTGAGTCAAAGCCGATATTTAGCAATATCAAAGAGTATTAGGGAGGTAAGTATCAACTCTCTCGTGAAAAAAGAAATCCGTAATTTCGTTTAAATCCTGGGCTCACTGGTTTGCGGTACTGCTGCATGCTGCGTCATGGGGAACATAGCTTTCCAGTCCTTCTGGAAGCTGTGGATTCGTAGATCAAAGATGCCCTTGATAAAAGTCTATGTTTATACAATGCAACCTGCGTATCCTTGATGGTGTATAACTAACTGCTGGGCAGCTCCAAAGGCAGCTCTCGACAAACCCGATGCTTGCCACTGCAAACACCTACGCACCATCACTGGAAACCGATGGCCAGACAACATAATTTCCAACGATGCACTATACAATACATCGCCGCTGTCTATAAAAGGCAGCCAGCAAAGGTAGTTAATGTTTGGCCATGTGCTAAGGATGTCAGAAGAGACACCAGCACAGAAAGCCTTGGAATTCGCCCTACTTGGAGCCAGCAAATACAAAGACAGCAGAGGATGTCATTGCATAAATCTGCGAAGCGTGCTATGAGGTGACCTCAAGAAAGCACAGTCAAGGCAAAAATGGACCTGAGGAAGCTAAGGATTTCGGCTGAGGACAAGACACAGTGGGCAAAAGAGAAGGACTGATTGCAGCTGTAGGATGTTTCTACTACTACAGCCGCAGAATACAGTAATCATCCATACTATTTAATAAATATCCTGTTGAATATTTTGAAACTAATTTGACTGGGCACCCAGTCAAATTAGTTTCAAAATATTCAACAGCTTACATGTATAGTTTTCTGGATATTGCTAGTCAGGAAGTTCAGAGATCGATCAATTCCAACACGAGCGAGGTGTTGGTGGAGCTTAGATAGAGATGTGCGGGGCATAGCTAAAACTGGAAAGGTCCATAGTCACTGATAATCTGTGGTAGATGTGGTTTGCTGTTAGTTATTGGTTTAAAGTATATTCGTTTATTGAAGTGGTCAAAGAAGAAGGACTGATTACATCTGCATGATGTTTTCAAACTACTGCAGCTTGCACTGCATAGTATATCTTCAGACAAGTGATCTTGAGAGATGGCCATTTGCAGTTTAATAGAAAACTGTTTTTGAAGATTTACCTCTAGAATGACTGGCATGATAAATGAATCAGGCAATCCAGTCGTAAATTTTCAAAATATTCTATTTATCAATGTCACTATTGTAAAAAAAAGTTTATTCCATTTAAAGAGGTATTGATTTAATTACATCATCTAACTATTAATTTCAATAGTAAAAGGAATATTTATCATTCTGTTTCGTGTCCATATGTTTGGTCTTGTTGCAGTGGATAACCTAATTAGCAACTGTTCTTCTTCAAACGAATGTCTAAAGGTTGTTGTATACAGTGGACAACTTGATCTTATTGTGGATGTAGAAGGTATGAATTAAGAGTCATATGCTTATTCATGTAGGTGTACACACGTGTGCATGCATGTGTGCGCAAACACATGCATGCACACACACACGCACACATACATGCATGCATGCACGCACGCACACGCGCTCATACACATTGGAATGTGCATACACTGAAGTACTTTGTCAAGTGGTTTCTGATAACAAGCTGGCATGACACAATCACCGTAGCATCAAAAGGTCAAAGATCAGTGTGATAATGACAACACAATAACATTTTGTGTTAAGCTCAAATTAGTGGTTCATGTCTCATTTTGGGTTAATCATACTGCATGCAAACTTGGCCACATGCCTCCCTATGTTGAGAAGACATGCCACAATAGCATTGAGGTCAAAAGATCAACGGTAAAATTCACTGTAATCTTGAAAACAAAACATTGGCGTTTTTTCTACGTTAATATTTTGCATTTAGCTCAACTTATCAATTTTCTAGTTTTTCGTTAATCATGCTAGACCCAAATGTGGACACATGCCTTCTTGTAGTGAGAGGTGGGGACACAATGACCATGGGGTGGAAATGCCCATAGTCATGATCACTGATAAGTGTGTTGTTGGCCCTCTGTCTTTAGCATTCATCTATGTTCGTCTATGTAAGTAGAATTATATTTGAAGACAAGCTTAATAGTTCATGGATGCATTGCAACCATATTTCGGTTTGTTACAATTCTTTTTAAAGTTAAGTTTTCTTACTCCAATTCATCTTATATATTATGATGCGATTTTTGGACAGATTTTGATCAAATTTTGGCATATGCCCTATCTATAAAGGATGGCCGACATACATCCACCCCTCCCCTCCTCCTGACTCTGAATCCTTTCATTCATAGATGATCTTATATATTATGATGCGATTTTTGGACAGATTTTGATCAAATTTTGGCATACTATCAGGATTTTTAGTTCCGGAACAACTCATGTTCTTGTTGTTGGTGTGAAGATTTTGTTTGTTATTACTACTCTTCATACAGTTGTCAACCTCTGTGAAACTTCATACTAGGGATAACTACCGACATAGTTAGAGAGCTTGATTTTCGATTCTTTGCCCTTTTGTGTTTTTGTAGGGTTCCCCACTGTTCAATTTTAAAATCATGACTCATCCATTATTGATGAATGGATCTTATGATATATACTTAAGGGGTGATTTTATGGATAGCTATCAATATCATTACAGAGCCCTATTTTTGATTAACAACCCTTGTGGTTTTTAAAAGGGTACCCATCCATCTCACCCTTAAATTCTAAAATTACTCTGTGAAGTTGATGAAACATCTCGATAAAATGTGAAAAAGCTTATTTCACTTCAAGAGATATACTTATCTCCCTAACACTCTATGATATTTCCTAAATATCGAGCTAGACGCAATAACCCCAGATTTAAAAAGAAAGGTGCCCCTACTGGGCAGGGAGTCAGCTATCAGTCTGCCAGATGCCATCCCCAGCCTCGCACATGCGCAGACTAACACTGTCTCATTCTTGACTATTGGCCTAATACACATGCTCGTTACTAATTAGTTCTTGCTCAGTTGTGCTCAATTATCACATTTGGAATTTCACATTTTGTTTAATTCCGTCTTAATTACGCAGTGTCACCTATTTCCGTGACGTGGTATAGATGTGATAGGAACCCATAAATACTAATCTCTCTTTATGTTTGTGTCCACAGGTTCCTGTCAGGAGGTTTGTGCACATCTAGGAGGGTTTGTCTGCATTTTTCCTTAAAAAAGATGTTAGGAAAAATGTCTATGGCCAGGACGATATAAGGCTCCCTTAAGAGTGAGCCTATCATTCTGCCCTCTGGTCCCCCCCCCCTTAATTATGGTGGAGAGGCATTGTACTTATGGTAGAGTTGTCAAGAGAGTTGGACATGGTAGTATGCCTTTACTAAAGATGCAGGTACTCTAGTTATGCTATATGGCACTCTAATATATTTGAAAATATTTATGATTATTTGCTGCCAATATTTTTGTCATGCTGTTTATCTGTGTCATTATCATGGGCCATTGCTATGTTCATTCACTGTTGATCATGCTCTTGTGTTTTGCATACATTCATCTTTACACCTGGATGATGTTTCTAGTCCGTCTGTTTCCATTTTATGGAAATTCTTTGACGTCATAATCAGCCATGTTATTATTAATAACCACCTTGAGTGTAGGCTCTTCATCTTTCTCTAAAACCATCCCTTTAGTGGCCTGTTGTTATTGCTCCTCTTTCAATGGTTTGTTTGCTTTAGCTTTATTAACTATAAACTCATTGGTAGCCCTTGGGGCAAGAGTGATGGACCGTGATCCACACTCCTGTGGTACCACTACCTCTTACTGTACCTTCCCTGGCCAGCCCGGGTTAGCGCTCTGCTAACCCTGAGGCTTTCTATCATGACCAGGATGAAGAGGATTTTCTGCTGGGTTCACCCGTTGATGCCGTTGACATGGAAATGGATGAGTGTGCACCCCTCGCGGGGATCACAGGCAAACTTTTTCATGGGACTACTCCCGCAGGGGTAGGCTTCATGGCTCAAAGGGTGGCCCGGCTAGTCGGCTAGCCAGCAGGACCAGCGCCTGTGGTTGGCTGGAAAGCCGACAGTTGCCGCTATGCCATTTCTGCCGCTAGCACAGCATATCATGGATATGTTCACAGCGGCAGAGATGTCTATTAAACCAAATGGATGGCTTTCGAAGGCCCCCCCCCCCAAAAGCTCCAAAGCCGAGTGCGGATGATCACGCAGTGCTTGGCGAAGACACATGGCCAGGCACCCATTCTGACCCGGGAGCACTGCTCGAGCGTGCTGCACTCGGCAAACACCGCATTGCACGATGAAGAGGAGAGCTCGAGAGCATCCATAGCGGTGCTCTCGCATGTCTCCCAGCTGTTACAGGCAGTAGTAACGGCCTCTGCTTCGTGCCAGGCAAGCCCGTTTCAGTTCAGAGAGCCATCCAGGATGGTATTAACCTGTCTCTGGACTGCATAACGCGGGCAGTGACTAGGAGTGACCGGGCGAGGCACACTTTTTTAATAGGCTGCTGCTGATGCCTATGACAGGTCCTGCTCTCTTTGTGGGTAAGGGATGTAAACACTGCCAAGAGACAGTCACCTTAGTTAATAATCACTATGCGAGCAATTTGAGGTGCACCGTAAAGAACGTGTTCATGCAGCGGCCCCTGCGTACCGTCCACAGCAGGCCCACGGTGGTGCTGGTCAAGTCAGAGGCCAGCACCGGCCTGCAGTTGGGGGTGCAGGCTCCTGAAGCGCAGCCAGGCAGCTACCCGTGAACTGAGGTATGGTGTGGGCCATGGCACGCGAGGATCTGGTCGCAGTAACCGTGCCTGATGGGCTGGTTATCACAGGGACCACTCTAGTGCTTCTAGAAGCAGAGACAGTCCCACTCTTGCATTGCTTATGTCCACCTTTCTCCCTAGGTGGGCCCATGGGAGGTCACTTGACCCTCCACAAGCAAGAGTGGGAGCGGTTAACCCAGGACCGCTTATCTTTCTACTTCGAATAATGATGTACTATTATGATAATGTCTATTATCTAGTCTAGCTCAAAATAAACAATTAAAACGCCGCACTCTCCATGGTCCTGCCCATACTGTGTCCGGGAATTACCATAGCCTCCAGGTACCTAGTCAATTCCCAACAACAGTCAGATTCGTCTATTTTGCTTGACTTTACAGTCGCGTTTTTCTGAGTCGTAATTTAGCTTGAATTTTTGCATTTTGATGATTCTACGCACGATTTGATCGCTGACTATGGAAGAGAAAGGAAAATCATCACAGGGGCACGTTGTATCAATCTAGAATTAATACATTCATGCCTTAATGACTGTTTGAAATTTCCTTAAATTGGCACATTGTTTTAAAATGGTAGCCATTGTTGGAGTCTCTCCATTACCCGTTAACCTTTTAATCTTATCCGGGTACTCGGTTAATTTCTCTTGCGACTCGGGTCCTTCCAAGATGGATGCACCCGTAGCTAAGATGGTGGTGCCATGTTTAGCATTTTGTTTTGGCTTGGCGTTTCTATGCACTCAGTTTTTAAGCCGATCAATAGCTCTCGCTTCACTGTCGAGGGTGTTTGTAGTGATCGGTCTTAATTTCTTGGCTATTTTAATGTTAGTTAAGTACCAAGTCGTGTTTATAAAATTTTCACTAAAGATTTTCAAATATGTCCTGCCTAAAACTTGATTATCATTAATTCAAGAGAAAGTTAATGCTTTTAAGTAATTTTTAAGTAATTTTAGATTACAATCAAGTAAATTATGCGTGTTGCTCATCATCATATTATGTGCAGCATTTTAATTCTTATTCTGTGTTCGCAGAAAGTGAAGGGGCAAGGCAAGGCCCCGCCTGATACGCTTTGCTCAAGCTGTAACTGCTTATGAAGCGGAAGTTCTCGGGACATCACTGTGTTGCCTGCGCGGAGTGTAAAGTTGGAAGCTCTTGCGATGTATGCGCGAAGTGGTCATCGGAGATGGTGGCGGAATTTGAACACGATCGGCGTGCGCGTTTGGAGAGAATCGCGAAGGACAAGGTGGCCAAAGTGGATCAGGCATCAGTCAAAGCTCTGAAAGAGTGCCTGAATGAGTGGATGGACTCGGCCTTGGGTGTTTGCGCAGCCCAATTCAAGGCGATGTTTGAGTCCTTTCAGTCCACGGTCCTGTTGATGCAGGCTGGTGCAGGATTACCTATCGGTGGTCCGGATAGTTCTGCGGAGGGACATGCACCTGTCCTTCCTCTTGCTTTGGCTCATGAGCCGACGGCGGAGGAAGAAGATATCCTCCTGATGAAAGACTGGCATGCCGGAGCTTTCACAGGTGACAGAATCCGGTACCTCCCATGGGTCACCCATGGGTTTTGTACGGGTTTGTCAACTGGGTGGAGATGTCGACGTTACGTCGGGCATTTTTCACCTGGATTTCGCTCAGTCTGAGCTGCCGTCAGAGCAGTGTTATATGGCTATGGCTGCTCTCTTGCACGGATGCACTGACCTGCAGGGTATGCTGACCTGTGCGGCGGAGTTGTCCGGGATGTCATGCGCTTGTCCCAAGATTGCCTGGCCAGGGTGATCACTAGATCATTGGCGGAGCGGAAGAGAATGGTTCTCAATTGTGTGGAACCAGGGCCGGCAATGAGGCCTGCGTTACCTTCCGCGCCCTTCATTGGGCCGGGCTTGTTTGGCGACTCGGCATGGTAAGCCCTTTCCAAAGTTACGTCTATGGTGACAGAGCAGGAGGTTGTCGGCAAGTCGTGGAAGTCGACAAAGAGAACTCGGCCGCAACAGTCCTACAAGCAGCATCGACATGAGCAGCAGAGGCAGTGCCAAAGATTGCCCTTCTGTCCTTCTGACCGTGATACCCATCGGGCATCCGGTTCACAGGGACCTGGCCATTCGTCTTCATACAAGTCCTGTAATAAGAGGCCATATGAGGATGATAGGAAGGGTGGTGGCTTGGGTCGCGGCAGCTATCGTAAAGATAGCTGTGGCAGCAGTCCCGGGCTGTCATATTCCAAGAAGCCCCGAGATGGCCAGGGGGGACGGTCCTGACGGGCTTCCGGCAAGACCCGTACCAGCGGTGCCAGGAATGCAGGGAGGCATGAATCTTCACCCAAGCGAATTATCGTCTTATCACGCAATATCGATCGCGAGTTGTGTGCAGATTCCTTCCATCAGAGGCAGACTACAGCTGTCCTCAAACCAGTGGGAACAGGTCATGCAAGATTGTCTGTCGTTGGCTCATCCATCAATCATTAGTTCCGTTAACATCGACTCCAGTATGGACTCCCATTCCAAGGGAATCCCTCAAACCGCTGAACAAATTCATTCTTTCACCAAAATTTCAGATGGAGACTGTGGCAGCGGTGATGACAGGGCTGAGAAAAGGCATGTGGGCAGTATTGATAGATCTGAAGGATGCATATTTTCATATTCCAATGTCAATTCCTTTTCAGAAATACCTTCGCTTTGCATTCTAAGACAATGTTTGGGAACCTTCTGCTGTGGGGCCAAGAGAGGAATATTATTCTTCAGGCAGCTCACATTCCAGGAAGATTGAACATCCTAGCAGATGCTCTCAGTCGAAGGACGGTTTGTCGTCCGACAGAATGGCAGCTCAACCAGTCGGTAGCGGAGGTTCTTTTCAAACATTGGGGCAAGCCAAATGTGGATCTAGTTGCGATGAAAGAAAACGTAAAGATGGTCACATACATGTCACCGATCCCGGACCAGCTAGCTCTAGCAGTAGATGCACTGGTGATTAGTTGGAAGGGAATGTACGCGTATGCGTATCCTCCAACAATTCTCATCCCAAAAGTTCTGGCAAAGATAAGAGAGGGCATATGCCAAGTACTACTGATCGCCCCTCATTGGCCAGGCCGATCATGATTTACGGATCTGCTGGACCTTCTGGTCTGCAATCTAATCCGTCTTCCAGACAGAAGGGATCTGATTCTTCAGAACAAAGGTCTGTATCTCCACGACAGACCGGAAATGTTCCAATTGACTGTTGAGTGTTGTAAGAGAAGAGATATTAATCCCTTTTCTGCATCTGTTCAACACGTAGCAGATTTTATCTGCCATTTGACAAACTTGTACCTTCAACCCTAGCAGCACATAAGTCTGCATTAGCTTCAGTTGTTCCCAGTCTGGCCCCTGTAGGAGTGGAGAACGACACTTTAAATGAAGTTATTAAAGGAATGAGCAATTTGCGACCAAGACAGCCAATTCCTATCCCAGCATGGAAACTATCTCTTGTTCTACAGGTTTTAGGGCATGCTCCCTTTGAGCCAATTAGATCTATAGATATTAAACTGTTAACTATTACGTCAGGTTTTCTTGGTTGCAGCAGCATCGACGAGAAGGAGAAGCGAAATACATGCGCTTTCTGCCAAACAAGACCGTTTTGTCATTACAGGTGAAGGTTTAAAACTATTACCACGTCTTTGTTTCCTGGCAAAGAATCAGTCACTTAAATATCCAGGAAAGCTGATCAGTTTGCCAAGTTTAATTAGGCATGACCCAAACTCTTCTGCTTGGTATCCTGTCAGATGTCTGAAAATGTATAAGAAACGTACTGAGGAGTGAAGAGATGACCCAAAACCTCTATGGTTATGTCTCAAAGCTCCACATCTTCGCGCCTCGAAAGATACCATTTCTCAATGGATAGTCGAGCTATTCAGATGTCGCATAAAATCGCTACAGGAAAGCAGATTGATCGTGCGAACGCCCATCAAGTCCGAGCACTAGCAGCAGCATCGACCCTTTATAAGGGCATCTCTTTAGAGGAGGTGATGTCTGTAGCACAATGGCATGCCAAGTCATCATTCACTGATATCTCCAGCGCACTTAATCCGGTAGCCATCGCCAATTTGTCAAATCTTAGCAAAAGCCACATTCGACCACTATTTACGCATACATCGTAGGGTTCTTCCACATGCACTGAGCAATGGTGATGCACATGATCTGTGAACGACCGTGGATTGGGCGGAGGTCCTGTGATGATCAAGAAAGACAAAGCACTCAGAAAATGGTGAGTGTCTTCTTAATTTAAGTGACTAATATTAATTTACTTACAGTCTAATTCCCAGACTGATTAAGTAAAAAGTCTGGTTCAAGAGTATCTTATTCATTGCAACAGACATTAGACTCATTCAAATTTGAAAATCTAATCGAAATACTATTTTTTTCAAAATTAGAAGTTGTAGTAGCTTCTTTGCACTCTCCTGGACTGCCCTAGCAGAGATTTGGGGCTGACACAGGTCTGGTGGGTGTTGTTCCCCTTTTACAGCCCTCTGGAATTTGTGCGGAAAATGAGGGGGGAGGAGGGGGGTGGAGGAGAGCGCGGTCTAGACCATGGAAGTTTAGCACTTTATGAGTAAGATGGTGGAACATCTCTGTCGGATGGTAGATGAGAGCTATTTCGAGCCTCACCTCATCCCACCGGAGTTTCTTGGCTGTCGAAATCCGGAGTTTATCATAATAATCATCTGGTAAGTATTATTCGAAGTAGAATAAAAAAAGCATCCGCTTTTGTTTCTACGAGAATTGTTAATACTTACCAGATGTACTATGAGGTGAGGCTGAGCTGCTTTCGCTGTTTGTCAAGACAAATATAAAATGAATCTGACTATGGTGCCTAGCAAAATGTTATACCGGTTCTTATATCTCGATATTTTGGTATCAGCAAAATCATATCGGTATGACTAACGGTATAGCTATGATACCGGTATTCAATATAATATTGGTATATCGTGAAGCCCTACAGCTGACTCCCTGCCCGGTATGGCACCGTTCTTTTTAAATCTGAGGTTATTGAGTCTAGGTCGATGAGTTTAGGAAATATCATAGAGTGTTAGGGAGGTAAGTATAACTACTCTCTCGTGAGAAAAAATCCGTGAGTTTATTCTGTGCATAAGTTCCAACATCATTATGTAACTCGACTTGTGATTCACTCCCTGCTGAGTTTCACAAGAGTGCCAACACACTTAAATTTTTCAATGACTACACTTCCATTGTTGATGAAAGTATATTGATAAAGCTTGAGAGAGATAATAAGGAGATTTAGTTATCTGTCTGGGATGTGGAATTTGATGGAGTGTAGCTTTTATGACCATCTCGGTCACTTGTTGAGGTCTAACTGATGGTCTCTGGTTATGTAACTCTGATCAGTTCTTGTGGAATCACATGACAGCATTGATTGGTAGACCATTGAGAGCGATCGTCTATGGGTGACTGCCGACATAATTATCAAAGTCTATTTTTGATTCAGGTTATAGTGGGATTTCGACGGGTCCCCTCCCTTAAATTTGAAAATTGCTACTACATAATTTATGAACTAAAGTCTATGAACTTATGGGGATATTCAGGTGTTACCTATTGACATCAAAGTAGAGACTGATTTTCGACTCGCAGCCCTGGTGGGTTTTAAAAGAGCACCATCTCCTCGCTTCAACCTTAAATTTTAAAATTGCTACTCCTTCGTTATTGATAAATGGATCCCGATAAACATTGAAACGGATATTATAGAGGTAACTTGCGACATCATTATTCAACTGGATTTTTGATTCACCACTGGTGGGTTTTAGAAGGGATCCCTACCATTAAATTTTGTAATCACTTTTCTTTTATTAACTTACATGGCCAGAGTGGCCAAGTAAGTTTATGCCCTGGCAGTCATCCATCTGCTTGTCCTTCTGCTGTCCATCCATCTGTCAACTCTTATCTTTAATCAACTTCTCAAGAACTACGACCGATTTCAATTATATTTCACAGGAAGCATCCTTTGTTCATAGAAATGGAAATTGATTCTAACGAAGGCGATTGACCAATTTTCTCGGATTTTGGCTGATTTCTAGAAACCTTTTTAAAAATATCCGAAACTGCTTTGTGGATCAATTCAAAACTTCTGAAACATCATCTAGGACAACAGCTGAACCAAGAGATATGATTAGGGACTAAGGACCATTAAAGTTTGATAAAGGGAATGTGATACGTAAAAAACATGGCCGCCATGGACCAATCAAAATGTAGAGTGTTTGCCTGCCATATTGGATGTTTTTTATTTGATGGATTTTAAAGCTGAAATTGTTTTCTGGGGTATGCTGATTGCAAATTTTTGACTTTTGAAACTGTTTGATAAATGGTTTAGCGGCCATCTTGGATCATTTTTCCGTCTAAATCTCCCATACTAAAGCAATAGAAATTTGTAAATGTCTTTCTCGATAACTACTGGTCCAATTTCAAATATATATGACAGGAAGCATCCCTATGACATAGACATTCAAGTTTGTTCAAAGGAAGTTGATCAGTCGATTTGGCCAGTGACCATCTTGGATTATGGCCAATTTTTAGAAACCTCAAAATTTTCATCTGCGAAACTGCTTGGTAGATCAATTCAAAACTCCTGAAACATGATCTAGGGCAATAGCTGAACTAAGTTTGTTCGAGCGAATGTGATCAGCCAAATGCTTTGGTGGCCATCTTGGCTGACCTAGTTTTCGTGAAAACTACTTCTCCAGGACCATGTGGATCATGACAAAATTTGGGAGATATGATAAGGGACTATATGCCATACGTAAAAACATGGCAGCCATGTAGCAATCAAAATTTAGGATGTTTGGCTGCCATATTGGATGTTTTTATTTAATAGATTTTGAAGCAGAAATTGTTTTTTGGGGTATACTGATTGTAAATTTGCCACTTTCGAAACTGTCAGATAAATAGTTTAGCGGCCATCTTGGATCATTTTCCCGTCAAAAACTCTCATATATACTAAAGCAATAGGAAAATGTTTTTCTCTCGAGAACCTTGAGGCCAATTTCAATTATATTTGGCAGGACAAATCCTTAGGGCATATAGATCCAAGTTTGATCAAACTAAGCTGACAGCTGTGGACATCTTGAATTTTGCCTAATTTTTAGCATCGTCTTTAAAAATCTCTAAAACAGCCATCGACCAATCAAAAATCGAGCATTTGCCGACCATATCGCATTTTTTATTTATAATGATGGATTTTCATGGCGAAAATTGATCTATATAGCATGATGATTTCAGATTTTGAAATTTGACAAGTGTCAGTTGAATGAATTGGTGATCATCTTGGGTTCTTATAACCTCCAAAAACCTAATAGGAAATGAATGGAAATGGGTTTAAATGACTTCTCTAGAACCACTGGGCCGATTTCAACCAAATTTTGGCAGGACTCATCCTTTGGTCATAGTATGTTTCTTCATATGATTGGTCAGTTCGACCAGTGGTCATCTTGTTTGGTTTGATTTGGTTGGCTGTCATCTGGGCTTTTGTGGCCTTAGAAAAGCTTTAGTGTCCTACTTGTGTGCTATTGCCTTTCACGTTGAAATGCCAAAGTTCCAGGAGAGCAATACAGGTCTCCTTCAGGGCCTCTTGTTGATGACAGTATTGTGATAACACTTGAGAGGGATATTCTATGGGTAACTCGCGACATCATTACTGAACACTATTTTCGATTCACCCTCTGGTGCGAATGAACCTTTCCATTTTTAGCTATGCTCCGCCCATCTCTAGCTAAGCTCCGCCCACACCTCGATCGTGTTGGGATAGATTGATGTCTGAACTCCCTGACTATCAATTTCCAGAAAACTATACAGGTAAGCTGTTGAATATTTTTAAACTAATTTGACTGGGCACTGTTGCTGCCTATGGCAGCAACAGCGCCCAGTCAAATTAGATTCAAAATATTCAACAGAATATTTATTAAATAGTAAAGACATACAAGTCGCACAACAATGCATAGTCCGTCTTCAAATATGCATTCGTGACGTAATTATCTACGCCATTCATGACATCATTAATTATTATGTCATTCTACACGTCACGTAGTTGATTAACGTCATATGATGGGTGGATACTCTGGAAAGGTGAATTAGAAATGTACTGCACCATTAAAGGTTAAAATCGCTACTTCATTATTGAGTCGATGTCGATAAAACCTGACAGTGGTATATTCGAGTTGCAGCTATTGATATCATAGTGGTGTGGTAGATTTTGAACAGACACCCTCACTCTGCCCCACACTTAAATTGATAAATTACTACTTGTTTATTGATGAATGGATCTTGATCAACCTTTGTTGAGTAATATTCTAGGCGTAACTCTTGAGACCATACACTGATTTACATTATCACGCCTGGTAGCTTTTTGATGTGCACCTCAAATTTAATGTTTCTCCTCCATTATAGTTAAATAAATCTTGATAAAATTTGACCTTTTTTGTGAAGTCATTCTCCTCTCCTCTGTTATTGATAAATGGATCCTGATAAAGTTTTATGTTATTCTGGTGATTACTGGTCGACACCATAACCATGCCTCATTTTCGATTCACTTCTTGACAGGTTTGAGAAGAGTGGCCCACTCGTAAATGTGAAAATTACTACACCGTTATTGATCACAGATGCCAATAAAACATTATGGGTATTTTAGGGCTAATTATTTCCATCATACATGTCATAGCGGAGCCGAATTGGCTGGTGCAGTTTAGAAGGGTTTTAAAATCCTGGTTGTAAAACGTTCTGGATCTTAGCTTTTTCTAGCTCTATCCATATTGATTTTTGGGAATGTGTCCATTTTGGGGAATTTCGCTACTAAGCCAATATTGAATACCCAACCTATTCAAAATGAGGACCATTTGTTTCCCTTTGAATTAGGATTACAGCTCCTTATGAGTAGTGATGTTCATGATTAGCCCATGTTTCAATTATGTGTAATACAAGTTTAAGTATAGTTGAATACCTGCAGATTATTTGTAAAACAATTTTATTGAAATTCATGGCTTCCTTATACTGTAATAACTTTTCAACCATCAAATTTAAGATTTTCATTTTCACATAATGAGATATTTTTGAAGATTTACTACTGGAATGACTGGCTCAGTTATTTAACCATTCATTTCAATGGCAAATTTTCAAAAAAATAATCTCTTGGTCTGCAAATGGGCATTTCTTAAGACCACTGCAGAAGCCATTTTTGACTAGCTTTAGTGTTAAAATGTTAATTACCTTAATTTAGCTTCTTTGCACCTAGATTCTTTGAGATACAGTTATTCTAGTATACCTTTTCCATTCATCTATCTGTCCATGCCTTTTGGGAAATCTCAGAATTGTAATCGTGTGTACATATATAAGTTTAGATTGCTGTTACAAATACATTATGAATTTGTAGGCACAATTAATTGGGTAAAGAAGCTGAGCATATATCCAGATTACACCTCTGCACCTCGGAACATGTTTTACCATGTAGGATCATCGGACCCATGCGGATACGTCAAAACTTACAAGAATTTTGGATTTTACTGGATCCTAGATTCTGGACATATGGTGAGTTTTTACTAAGTAAAGTCAAGCAGCTTTCAAACATTTTAACCATTTAATGGTCATAATTTGTTACGCACATTATAATTTGTGATTAGTGCAGGCCAAGAGATTATTTTTGAAAATTTACAACTGGAATAACTGGCTCGATTACTGAGCGAGTCATTCCAGTGGGAATATTTTTAAAATAGTCTTCTTTTGACATGCAAATGGACATTCCTCAAGACCACTAGAGGCTTGATTTGGCCAGCTTGACCATTAAAGGGTTAGTTCCATTTGAAAGTAAATTATTAAATGTTTCATAATTTGACTGAAAGATGTTGCTGTCTTAGGCCCACTTTCCATGTAAGTGATTCTCCCACACATTTTCGTGAGCCTGTATATATACTACCATGCACTGAAGAGTAAAGCAAAAGCGGGCACTTTTGGCCTGCTTTCCACATAAGCAATGACAGATTAAAGTTAAAATAAGAGGAAATCTCTGATTGCATTTCCATGTACGCAATAACTTGCGTGAGCTTTCATCGTGCGCGACAAAAAATCAGTCATCGATTGATTATCTCCTGCATGTTATCACATACATGGGAATGCACTCATAGATTTTTTCTTATTTCGACTTTGGCGCGTGCGTTTCCTCGCTCGATATCGCTTACATGAAAAGTGGGACTTAGACAGTTGCAACTATCAACAAAAATTGTTTTCATTAGGCAACTGTAGCTGTCACAATGAATTGTCAACTCTATAGTTGCGACTTAGGTAGCATTCCAAGAAATGTCGAAAATCTGATCAACCAACCAGCAGATCATCAATCATAGTGTCATACTATTTTTAAGTCACAACTAAAGATTATTTTCAATATTAATATTTGAAATTTACTCGTCTGAATTGTAGAATTTTGCTGTCAGAGATTCTACGACTATCTTGGTCACTAATTCCTCAGTATTGACTCCAAACAGGAAATGATATATCATGAGAGGTCGTGTCCACACTACCGTATATCGCGTAATAATAACCGCATTCTTAATAGAAGTCGCATGCCACTTTTCGAGGTTGAGCCATCCTAATTTCTTAGCAGTTTTAAAACAGCAAATGTATTTACCGTTAGGATTCTACTAAAGGACGCAGTTTTTTTGTCATATTACATGTTCTAGGAAGGGGGTTGCGTCCTATAATCGAGTACAGTGTTTGAGCACAATTTTTTTGTTGTGGCAAGTTTCGTAAAAAAAATAAATGATACCACGGAAATTGCACTCATTTTCGCAACGTACAGGTTTGATCCGTACCCGTTTGATAACAAATTTCCGTTAACGTATAAGAACTCACGAGAACACGGCGCCTCCAATCGCAAAAGAGCCAGCGGCTCACCAACATAAGAAGCGCTCTATCATTTTAATTCTGATTCTGTTTTGGATCATTTAATGTTGGTCAGCATTACAAAATTAATGCGCAATACGAGAGTAAACACTGTTCCATTATTAATTTTTTCTGAAGAGAAATATTATTTCTCTGTTCTGATTGGATAAATTCTCCCGTACAAGCCAATGAAAATAGAGAATGGCAGATATTAGAAGAATTGTAGTAAACACAACTGCTGATCTTACTGCATTCCTAATATCACATGATTTCCATATTTCAAAAGTAGCATTGATTTTGATGTAATAAATGATCCTTATTGAAGATACGCGATATTTAGGCTGTCCCATTAATAATTTCACTTCCACGATGATATTTTTGAGGCGTACATTAAACACAGTGATAAGGCGGTAACAAGCATGCGTATGTAAATTGCGTTCATTTTTCGTGGTAGGTTCTATATGAGTTTTAACCATTTTTTAGAGAATGGATTTCAATTTATCTACACGTCCTTTCTATGAGTATAAGGATTCTTGGGGAGGATTTGGGCCAAAATTTAGCCTGCGTCCAATACAAGCTAGCATCCTTTCCTCGAATAAAAATGGTAATAGAAGTTGCATCCAAATTTCAGCAGTTTGTGTAAATGAACAAGTTTTTGTGAGTTAAATAACTTATAAATGTTAAATAAAACGAGATTTGAAACGAAATTTTGCAATAACTTCGCGGAAATACCATCGAAATTACATCACTTGTGTGATGCATCTATCAACGGAAAAGTTATTTTAATGGGTACCAAATATGCAGATCTGTTTGAAGGTATAATACTTGGTTGGTTACCATCACGTAATGATTACATATATATATATATATACACCTGTGCAAAAGTTAAGCACCAGCAAAAACAATAGAACGTAGAAACATGATGGTACAACTAGGCTGCCATACTTTTTGTCCCCGCGTTAGCTGACATAATTCCAAGTACGAAATGCACATGCATGCATGACTTCACGCCGCTTGATGTCCGTGCGTGGCGGGAAACAGCACACGTGTTCAGTTATGTAAAAGTCCAGTTTGAGGTGTAGAACATTACATACAGATTTAGGCGACAAGATTAGGAATTTTGTGTTCATGACCGTGGTTTATTTGTACAGAGAGAATTAGCTCTTGATTGTGAACCGCTATGGCAAGACGAAGGTTAAGTGATCGTGTGAAATGGCAAATCATAGGCATGCATACCACTGGTATGTCATGCAGAGAGATTGGCAGACAGCTGAACATTAACCATACTGTAATCAGTCGTTTGATTGCAAAACATGGGCAAACTAACGAGGTGAAGGACAGGCCTAGATCTGGACGACCGAAGAAGACTACTGCCCGTGATGATCGAGCCCTAGTACGCCTTGTTAGGAGATCTCCATTCACCAACAGCAGAGTGCTCAGCCAGCAATGGGAAACACGCAATAGAGTGTCAATGTCTACCGTCAAAAGGAGACTGTATGCTGCTGGCATGAAAGCTAGGAGACCTGTCAGACGTCCCTCCTCACTGCACACCACAAAGAGGAGCGTCTGAGGTGGTGCAACGAAAGAAGACACTGGAACATGAGATCCTGGAGATGGGTACACACTGGTCCGATGAAAGTCGGTTCCTGCTTCATGCCACAGATGGTCGAACTCGTGTATGGAGGTCCAGACGCACGGCGTACGACCAACGTAACATCATGGAAGAAGATTTGGTGGAGGTTCCGTTATGATATGGGGGTGCATCTCATTTGATTGTAAGCTGGATCTGTTGACTGTACCTGGAACACTAAATGGACAAAGATATCAAGATTCCATACTGGATAGAGTTGTGGTCCCTCATTTTGTAAATCATGCACCTGGAACCCACCCTATATTCATGGATGACAACGCCCGACCACATCGTGCTAGAGCTGTGCATGAATACCTCCGCCAGAATGCCATCGAAACCCTACCATGGCCAGCAAGGAGCCCTGACATGAACCCTATTGAGCATATCTGGGACATTCTGGGAAACATGGTGAGAAGGAGGGATCCTCCTGTGCAGAACCTACAGGAATTAACAGACGCACTCCATCTTGAATGGCAACGAATACCACAATGGCGTATCAGTCGGTTGGTGACCAGCATGAGACGTCGTGTCCAGGCTGTCATCCAGGCACAAGGTGGATATACCCGGTATTAATAATGACAGTCTCAAACTCGTGCACAGATGTTAAACTTCGTTTTCAGACACCATTAATGACAATCTAGCCACATGTGTCAACTGTAGGGCAATAGTTGTCAGTTGTGTCAACGTAACCATATTCAGGCCTCGTTTTCAAGTTCAAACAAAAACATACAGTGTTTCCCCACCATCATAATCAGCATTCCTCTAGTTGCATTATTACCTCTTGCACTAAGATGGATGGGTACATAAATGTTTATGCTATTGCTTTCTTCATAGCACATGAATATACCCTCGCATGTGCGTAAAAATAGGGTGGTGCTTAACTTTTGCACAGGTGTATATATATATATATATATATATATATATATATATATCAGGGCTTCAGAAACAGAATTTTCCCAGCCGGACATGACACGGGGGGGGGGGGCAACAGAGAAAATGTAATATAGGACAATGGCTGTAAATTGTCTAAATCGAAAGCTCCGAGTAAAGGGTGTGTGGGGCGACTTCTATTAGGTATATTTCAAGAAAAAAAATGATACCAAAAATAGAACGAAAATAGAACACATTTCACGCTAGAAAATCTTACCATCTTATGCCTATATTTAATGTATACCTTATATCCATCTAAACGGGAGTGATATTATTAATTGGGACTGCCAAAATATTGCGTATACTGTAATAAACATTGTTTATTTCATCAAAATTAATCAAAATTTTGACATAAAATGGTGTCAAGATAAAATAGAAATCCCGGGATTTATCAGCTACCGCTTATTGTCTCCCTTTGTATGACGAGTTTAGGTCGTTACTCAAGTAGCGCGGTGATGCTAATATTAGTACCCGGGTAGACTTGCTCAATCCACATATATGGGAAGGGAGCTTCGAGTAGCTACGTAAACTCATCCTATTGCGGAAGCTGATTAATACTCGGTAGAATCGTCTGCATTTTACAGACCTTGATATACTGGACTCGCGAACTCAGAATGTACTATATATATATATAATTATTTCGTGATGGTAACCAAGTATTATACATTCAATCCGATCCGCATATTTGGTACCCGTTAAAATAACTTTTCTGCTGATAGTTCAATCTAAAAATAGAGGCGTGCTTCTACGAGAATATACCTCTAATGTATTGACTGGCCATCTTATTACTTCATCACAACGACTAGACTGTTGCACAGACTCCACTTCGGCGACCAGACATATCAGAACCCAGTCCATCTCCGTAGCGGAC
This sequence comes from Chaetoderma sp. LZ-2023a, assembly GCA_034401795.1. Taxonomy (NCBI): domain Eukaryota; kingdom Metazoa; phylum Mollusca; class Caudofoveata; order Chaetodermatida; family Chaetodermatidae; genus Chaetoderma; species Chaetoderma sp. LZ-2023a. The sequence continues at coordinate 135,467,409 of CM067372.1, forward strand.
TGTAAAAGGAACACTGTGGATCGTGTTGATTTTAGTATCATCTTAATCTCTGTATCACTAGCTTAATACAGACATTAAAATGGACTTGATCACCCCAGTGGTTTGTGTGATATCAATATAAACACAACATCAGAAAATTCTTGACCTCATTTTGTGTGCGACAGATTTGAATTTTACAACGAATTCAGAGGGACTATTTTTCTGTTAACTACTTGTCATACAGACTACTATATATCATCTCGTTTTATGTGAATTAATATTGTCTGGTATGAGGAGAGTAGTGCTCATGTCCTTTTATGTTTCAATTCTCTCTACCACCATATTCTGGTGGAAATCACTACGCCAATGGCTACTCAATACATACGAGATACTTTTCTCGATCTCGAATCGAAGGAGATCTCGTGAGATATGAATGTTGATAGTGGTATCATACAAGGAAGTGATGTAATTTAGATGGTATTTGCCCGAAGTTATTGCAAAATTGCATTTCAAATCTCGTTTTATTTAACATTTATACAGTATTTAACTCACAAATTTTTATTTATTTACACCAACTGCTGAAATTTAGATACATTTGCTGAGGTTTTTATTCACAATGATTTAACAAAATACATACATTGCTGTCCGACTGGACATCACATTTACCAGTCATCGAAGACAATTCTCGGACATGTCCAGACAATATGGACATTTTTGAAGCCCTGATATATATATATATATATATATATATATATATATATATATATATATATATATATATATATATAGTACATTCCGAGTTCCCAAGTCCAGTATATTAAGTCCGTAAAACTCAGACGATTCTACCGAGTATTAATCAGCTTCCGCGATAGGACATGTTTATGCCATCACTCTCATAGCTACTCGAAGTTCCCCTCCTATATATGTGGATTGAGTAAGTCTCTAACCAGGTACTAATATTAGCATCATTGCGCTACTCGAGTAACGACCTAAACTCGTCCTACAAACAGAGACAATAAGCGGAAGCTGATAAATCCTGTGATTTCTATTTTTTCTCGATGACATTTTATGTCAAAATTTGGATTCATTTTGATGAAATAAACTATGTTTATTAAAGTGTGCGCACTATTTAGGTGGTGCCAATTAATAATTTCACTTCCGCTATGATGGATTTGTACAATTTGGTCCCAAATTCCTTCATTTCAGATCTAAATGCTCATGTATTCTGTTAAAATATTCACATTTGGAACTTTGATTTTAACCATATTTCAGACAGGAATGTTTGTATCTCTATAAGAGAACCCTTCATTATATATTTCATGTTTTTGGCTCAAATACTGATGTTGCAGGTGAGCGGTGTATAGGCCACTTGAGCCTTTTGTTATGATTGACAGTAATTTATGGTTACTTAGCCTCGGTATGCTGAGTTAGCCCTTTAATGGTCAAATCGGCCAAACCAGCCTCTGAAGTGGTATTGAGAAATGTCCATTTACAGGCCAAGAGAAGAGTATTTTTGTTAACTCCGATAAACTTCTCATCAACCAATGCAATGTAGGTTTGTTAACTGTCAAGTTCCTTAAATTAGTATGCAAAGTACATTTACTTGATGTTGCATATTTTTCACATTTAGGTTCCGAAGGACAATGGACCCGCTGCACTGAAAATGGTGAAACTAATCACGGGTGCCTCATAGTGAGCTATCATGATGGTCAGCCTGAAACGGCCAGTAATGACTACTGAGGACATCAATAACAAATTACCCATATATTAAGTATTAACCAAATTCATTCTATTAAGGTTCTCTAGGTGATATATGTTATGTGATAAATTAAAGTACTCCAGAATATTTTGAAAAAGATTTGTCCTTGCTGCCTTAAACCTTAGACAACTTAAACTTCACAAATTCCTAAATAATTAAATTACCTTTCAACAGGTGGCCATTAATAAAATGTTCCCCTATGCTGTTGCTGGCATAGCTCACGTTCGACTCACTAACCATAGCTATAGTTAACTAGATCTCAGTCGAACTTGAAATAGTGAACTTGCTAGTCAACTATAATCGACAGAGCACCCGAGCTCGGTTCCAAATTGTTAGTAGGAAGTTGCCGTAAAATCCAAAATGGTGGATAGGTTTTGCTTAGCACAGTTAAATACACATAAACATGTTAATATTTCCCTACCCTAAGTAAGTTTGATGAAATTATGTTGTCCTGTTGTAAATCAATTTTTCCAAGGCCCTTCCCACTTTATATTATATGGACGCTTTTTTGACATCGTAGCAGACAAAAGTAACCCGTTTTCGTGGGCTATCAAAACAGACAACAGAATGGGTTAATCTAGACTGGTACCCAGCTTCAAATCGTCTGCAATTGTAATTTAATGGGGAATCTGGCACCAACGAACTAGAGTTAACTATCCATCGTTCGACTGGGCATAGCAACTGCGCATGTTCAGTAAACCAGCGCACTGGTTATGGTTAGCCAGTCGAACGTGACCATAGACAGCACTTTTGTTTCCTAAATGCACAATAGACTTTCCTCTCCTGACTCTGTAGCCATGAACCTTTTGACATCGGTGTGATAAGGGTGAAGCGTGGCCTTACTTTAACCCTTTAGTGGTCAAGCCTACCAAAATTGGCATTCTCTGTGGTCTTGAGGAATGTCTATTTGCAGGTCAAGAGAAAACTATTTTTGAAGTTTTATCACTGGAATTTCTGGCTTGATAACCGAGGCAGACATCCCAGTGGTAAACTTTAAAAAAAATTGTCTTCTCTTGACTTGCAAATGAGAATTCAATCAACAAATATTTGGATTTTCATGACCAGATTTGACCATTTAAGGGTTAAATAACACGATTAATTTTCAAACATTTGAAAATGCTTGCGCTCTGTGAACACGATTGTTGTGTACCGTAAGTTGTCTTTAGCAAACTTGCTGTCATAATACTCAACCATTTATCTCTATTTAATTTGAAATCAGATTCCTCTAGCAAGGAGCTCAGAATTAAATAAATTAACCCTTTAACCCTTTCACCGACAAATCCCTGCAAATGTAAATTCCTTCTGATGCATAAAATATTCTGTTGAATATTTTAAAGTTAATATAACTGGAAGCTGTTGCTAGGCAGCAACAGTTTCCAGTCATATTAACCTCAAAATATTCAATTGCTTTCCTGTATTAGTGCATTGAAATTGAGATATGGGGACTTGATCGATGAATAATGGCTTCTACAGTGATCGTTAGAAATATCCATTTACAGACAGTGTGGTGTATATTTTCAAAACTAGTCTTCTCTTGGCTTGTAAATGGACATTCACCAAGCGAAATGTTTTATTTTCTTGACTAATCTGGCCCATTAAAGGATTAATTAACTATGAACATTGTTCTAGTGTATTGTAATAAACATTGTTCTAGTGTATTGTAATAAACATTGTTCTAGTGTATTGTAATAAACCGCTGTATTGATAGCGTTGAAATACTGTTGAATAATTTGAAAACAATTCTTGCTGAATGTGTTTGTTACCCGAGGCAGCAATGACTTTCAGTTAAATTGTTTTCAAATTATCCAACAGTAATTCAACCTTAGCATTCCTAATGTGAAGCTTGTTAGTCATCTGACGTATTAGAATTATAATTGCAAACCCATGGGGCTGGTTTCATGAAGTTACGCCTGGAATAGCTAATGTCTTTGACAATTTATAAGGACATAAGTCAATTTTGGACACTTACCCTTTTAAGGCCTTGAAATGGCAGTGTCACAATTTCAAGACAGCTATTCAGGACAGCTGCTCAGTATTTTGAAATTTGTTTAACTTGAACCTGTTACTGTACAACAGAATACTATTAGCTGTCATGCCGTGGCGACCGTCCATCCATCGCACGTCTGTCTTGCCATCTGTCTGTCTGTCCGTCAACTTTATCTTTAAACGACTTCTCAAGAACCACTTGGCTGATTTCAATTATATTCAGCAGGAAACATCCTTAGGGCATAGAGATTCAACTTTGTTCAAACGAAAACGATCGGCCGGGCATCTTGAATTTTGGCCGATTTTTAGAAATCTCTTTAAAAAATCTTTTCTGAAACCACTTGGGGAATCGATTCAAAACTCATGAAATATCATCTAGGGCAAGAGCTAAGCCAAGTTTGTTCAAGAGAACTTGATTGACCAAATGGTTCAACAGCCATCTTGGATGACCTAGTTTTCGCGAAAACAACTTCTAGAACTGCTGAAGGGATCAGGTCTAAATTTGGGAGATATGATTAGGGACTAAGCGCCATTAAACTTTGTTCAAGGGAAGTTGAGCCCTCAAAAAGTATGACCACTCTGGGCCAATCAAAATGTAGCGTGTTTGGCGGCCATATTGGATTATTGTATTTGATGGATTTTGAAGCCGAAATTGGTTTTATATATGTTTTTTTTATTCTCATTTCAAATTTGCCATTTTTTGTGAACAGATTGGTCACCATCTTGGATCATTTTCCCGCCAAAGACTTCCATACTAAAACAATGGGAAATTTAAAATGTCTTCTCGAGAACCACTGGGTCGATTTCAATTATATTTAGGAAGAACAATGCATAGGGGATCAGATAGTGCCGAAATTCGACAAATATGATTAGAGTCGAAACACCACTAAAATTTGTCCATGGAAAGTTGATATGTCAAAAAAACATGTCTGTCATAAATCAATCAAAATATAGCGTGTTTAGTAGACATCTTGTATTTTCTGCTAATTTCTAAGAAAATCATAAAATGACTTATTTATTAACCACTGGGCCAATTTTAATAAAACTTAGCTAAACGTTCTTCACAGAAATTTGATTGGTGAATTCTTCCAGTGGTCATCTCGTTTTGTTCATTTGTGCCAGTGGCCAATAATTCCAGGTGAGCGATACAGCCCTCTCCCCCCCCCCCGTGGACCTCTTGTTCACATTCCAAAGAATATTTCATTTGTGATCTAGGGGGGTTAAAGGATTAGATGAACATTTTTGTGAAACTACTGTATTGATAAGGTTGAAAAACTGTTGAATAGTTTGAAAACAATTCTTGCAGAATGTGATTATTACCGGAGGCAGCAATCAGTTAAATTGTTTCAAAATAATTAATGTTTTCATAATTAGCATTCTTGATGTTAAGCATGTTAGTGATCTGACATATTAGTTTGAAGAAGGGAGATGGAGGGTGGAGGGAGAGTGTGAGAGAGAGAGAGAGAAACCATTAGAGTTTTGCCATATTTTCATTTCATTTTACCTACATACCTAAGGAAGTCGGAGTGATATATAGTAATATACCATTGTGGGTATATGAAATGAAATGTGTCACATCAATTAGAGAATATTTAGCATTGTTATCAAATAGCATTCCAGAATTGTGTATTTTTGTAAACAAAGGTGTTCATTTACAAAGAAAAATATTTGCATCTAATTAGTAATTTTAATGTGCTGATTGTAAAATAATAATAATAATCTATTTTATGATCTGCTTCTTAATTGTTATATTATTATGCTGTTAACTGACTTGGCCATTGCTTTCACTCCAACCTTACATTGACTTCTGACTTGTACATTCATACAATTAATTATTCATGTCAATATTTAGCTGTGACTCACATGTGGTATATGTCTCTGTCAGTGATGCTGTCTGTTAAATATTACATTTTTGACAACGTCACTTTCTATATTCCTCTTGCTATGCTTTGATCTCGGATTGGGTCAGGTAGGTGTTTGTCTTCACCTGGTCGTGAGAGTCCCCCATAGCTTTGTGTCGACTGTGATAGCCATGAGCCTTTTCTTTTCACTTCAAGAGTATACTTACCATCACAAATAATCTATGATATATGCTTAATATATCTAACTGGCTCAATTTAACACAGAATTTAAAATAGGCCTGCCCTTAATAGGCAGGTTGCTTAGACGTCAGACTGGCACATGCGCAAGTCAAGCCATGCATCCTACGACTGACGCAACACAATGCTAATGAATTCGCTATGCACATGTGTTTCACAAAGCCAGATTAAATTTTCAACAAATTTAATTTTAGCTCACCTGGGTGAGCTTGTACAATCATGATTTGCCTGTATCGACTGTTTGTCGCCACGTTCGCCATTTGTCGATCTATTAAAACAAAATGAGGTGGATCTGTTCCTTTAGGCAATATATATTGGGCTATCAATATGAAGTGGCCACACCTTTAAATAGCAGAGTTATATCACTATATTTTCAACGTACTGAAGCCTATGGGAAAATACATTTGTTGAATGTTTCATCATTTATAGACGGATTAAATCCAAATTTGGCAGATATATTCCATTAGGCAACATTTATTCAGGCTATTAATATGACCTGGCCATGCCTTTAAATAACAGAGATATGGCCGTTGTTAGATTTTTAGTATTGAAGCCTGTGGGAGAAATTAGTTTTGGCATGTTTCGTCAATTGTTGAAGAAACCAAATTTTGCAGATATGTTCTTTCAGGCAATATCTATTTGAACTATACAAATTAATAGGCCACACCGTTAAAGAAGGGTCATAACACTGGTTCATTAAGACATTTTAAGTATTGAACGACATGGGGAAACTATATTTGTTTCGTCAATTGTTGATGGATTAAAACCAAATATAGCAGATATGTTCCTTCAGTCAAATATCTATTTGAACTATGAATATGAAAAGGCCATGACTGAAAACAAGGGCCATATCTGTGGTATTTAAGGCATTTGTAGCTATTGAACCATATCCGGAGCCTGATTAATGGTGTAATTGGCAGCTGATTTATAAGTCATTAGGTGTCAGGGATGATTGCATTGTTGGTAAATAATGCCAAGAACCCATTGCAAACGTCTCATTTGTTCATGGCATCAGTTAAGCATGCCACATTTACCAAGGGTGCTTGATACATTGGTCATTTATGTCTGTAACGCTTGCCTCATTGGTCAATAATGTCAGGAACGTGTTCTCGTTGGTCAGTGGCATCACTTTAATAAATTGTGTCAATGCTACTTGACTCATTGCTCAATATGGCCAGGAACTATGGTTCCATTGGTCCGTGGCATCAGTTACGTTTGTCCCATTTGCAAATAGTGCTTGTCCCATCGGTTAATAGTAGGCCTATTAGTGACTCTTGCATTGTTAGTTATTAGTGATAAGGATGACTGCCTTATTGGTCAATAATAATACGGCCAATTGCAGCCATTGGTCTATGTCACAGTTATGCTTGTACGATTGACCAATGTTGCGTGTTGTGCATTAATTATTGTAAACCTGTTTAAACACAGTTCCTCATCAGACAGGTGAGCACTATTACCCTTGGCCCATTTATTCATTTTATGAGCAAATACATGCACAAATGGCCTTTCGGCTAGAGAGACCTTGTTAACATTCACTGCGTACACATCTCAGAGTTGAATAATATATGAAAATTTGTACAACCATCAGCTAACATACTGCACAGGTTGTAAATATCGTAAATAATACTACTCCATTAGGAACATCGTGATTCGGTTTATCGATAGGAAAATAGCAGACAGGAAAATATCAGCCACCATGAACATGTCAAAACAGACATGGTTTATGTCGACTACAGTCACTGATCAAGTAACAGGAACCTTTCATAAGAAACGTGAAATAAAAATAATAAATGTATGCATATAATATGTGTCAACTGATGGTATCTTAGAGGTCATGAAACATAATAAAGCCAAAGATGTATATAACTAACACCTGCATTTAGAGGTGGGTGGAGTGCAAAAGATGATCGGTCTTTAATCATCAGCTTATGGCGAAGGGATACTGATACTGGTGGCTTGGTGTGTCCTTTTGTTAGCAAGGTAGACAGTCAATTCCGTTTTGATTGAAGATTTGAAAGGAATGGACATTTCAATTTTAGCCATGCCCCACCCATCACTAGCTAAGCTCCACCCACACCTCGCCATGTTGGGATTGATCGATCCCCGAATGCCCTAGCTATCAATTTCCTGAAAACTATACAGGGAAGCTGTTGAATATTTTGTAACTAAATTTGACTGGGCGCTGTTGTTGCCTATGGCAGCAACAGCGCCCAGTCAAATTAGTTTCAAAATGTTCAACAGAATATTTATTAAATAGTAAAAGCAAACAAGTTGTACAACAACGCATAGACCGTCTTCAAATATGCGTTCGTGACGTACTTATCGACGTCATTCATTATGATGCCATTGTACACATCACGCAGTTCATTATGACGTCATATGATGGGTGGGTACTCTGGAAAGGTGAATTATTTGCCATCATCTTGGCCATTGACATTGAGTCTGTAATGTAGAAAACACATCATTTAGGTTCTCTGTCGATGTGCCCTTGTAGTAGTATTAGTGAATTATTAACAGTGTAGTTATAATGAATTAGATATACGTCGTCATAGCTCTCTCTCTCTCTCCCTCTCCCTCTCTCTCTCTCTCTCTCTCTCTCTCTCTCTCTGTTTTGGTGCAACCTATTAAGAACTGGTTAGCATAATCAGCACAGGTTCTACGTGTCTAAGTCTTTCCAACTACGCGAATAAGTGCCATTCCATCCAGAATAACAACTTCCCTAGCTTGTGGTGATTACTCTGCAGGTGACTCGGGAACCTTCTACCTGTAACTTTGTACCTCATCTGGAAAGGATTAAAGCATTCTTAACAATTTAGTCTTGTCATTGCACAACAACAATGAACTGTCTAGTGCAATGTGGGACTGTGTTAAAGCAGTAAATTCATACTATGCATTAGATCTAACCCTGAGCATGAGCGCACAATAACCAGGAGTCTTACAAATAAGGACCTGTCATCCGTCAGTTCCAAAATCGGGTTACTTAAATTACATTTCTCTGTTTTGCAAATCTATTTCGCATCTTCAACTTGATTGTTGTCCCATGTGCACAATGGTTCACTTAATCAGTATTGATATGCTCCTTCTGAAAAAGTGTACTTCTTAAGGCCAATTTCATCATGTTTGCACAATATGGGGCATTACAACATTTGTTACAATATAAATAAATGGATTCGTAAAAGAGGTAATCACATTATTTGGAACACGTATTCCTTACTGCTCTGCAGTCACCGTGGTAATTGATATTTCATTATGTTGATTGGGGCTAGTGTCAGACTTGACCACCATTTCTCAGCTTAGCTCAGGTGCTGTTTAGAGAAAATTTTCACGGGCTCTAGGATTTAGGGTTATGCCGATCAGGCCACCAAGAACTTTCATTGATCGGCCTTGGACTTGTCTTAGGACAGTCAGCAAAGTGTTCCACTCATTCCACTTCAGTCAACGGATGATGATGTGTGTCAACCAAAGAATTATAGGCTTACCATGTTGGAAAATGGTTTTTAATTTGTGTGGTTTTATCAGGAACATGTGCATCTTCTAGGGAATTTGGTTAGTATATCATATTGCTGAATCCACTCTCTGAACATTAACTCATTCCTGGCTAGTTGATGCTTCTGGTATATCATAACGAGGGAGTGGAGTGTCCGTCCGAATTTACTTACAAATTCGGGTTATATCAAACAGGATTCGTAATGGTAAATATAGCCTTGAAATGAAATTAATGAAATCTAGGATTTCTATTTTTCACGAGAGAGTTACTATGCCTGTTCGGCTAATTGATATTTCATCGATAGTCGATTATTTTTCCTGGCGATTAAATATAATAATCGAGTGTAAAATAAAATAATCGAAAAAATGGATTTAATCGAGCAAAAATTGTTTACATTAGTAATTACTTGATACGCCGGTGATCGGAAACATTTGATTGCTACTGTTTATGGAACAGTATCCTCCTCTGAAGGCTATAGGTTGAATTGTTGGTGACCATTTTGCGAAAAATGTAAAAAATTAATTGCTGCTTTTCATAGTAAATTCACAAAATTTCGATGCAAATTTTCACGATTTCTGCCTATTGTTTTGGAAGTAATTTAACTTAAAGCGGTGCCATTGTTGCCTAAAGGTAAAGTTATAGTTCTGAGTTTTCCGCATTTTGCTAAACGCTACCTTGAAATGTCGTGTATGTGGTTATACTTAATGCGCATGTGCTGGCGAAAACCACGCGGCATACCTGGTTATACTTTCCTAGTGAGAGCGACCATTTCAGTTCGTACGCATGATGGATGACTTGGTCGATTTGTATGTGTTGTATCATTTATACCAGACATATAAGAGAAGGCGGAATCGCCGATGGTATATCCGTCATATCAGTGATAGAAGATAGGTGAGTGGCAAATTCCATACTGTGGTGGCTGATATGCGGTTACAGGATGACGAAGCTCACTGCTAGTACTTACGGATGACAAGAGCCAGGTCTGATGACCTGTTAAGTCTTGTTGCGTCACTGGTCACACATCCACCAATTTACAACCTGTATAAGCATCTGAAAGACTCTCATTGACGTTGAGAATTCTTGTTACGGGCGAATCTCACTAGTCACACCTATCGACTTGGGAAGTGTACTGTGCGGCAAATCTCCCACAGAACATGTCAGGCTATCTGGGCAGTATTGAGCCCTACTTTCGTGAAATTCCCAACATCTGCAGCTGAGTGGACTACGATGGCTTTCTGGCTTTTATGGAACTTTCCAAACTGCGTGGGTGCCATTGATGGCAAGTATGTTGTGATCAAAGCGCCAAGGAATGATGGTAGTGATTTTTATAACTATAAACATTGCCACTCCGTGATTCTTATGGCTGTTGTTGGTGCAAGATGTAGATTCATCAGGGTCGATGTTGGGGCGTATGGACAATAAAGTTACGGTGGACTCTTTTCCGCGTCAGAGTTCGGCAAGAAGATGATTGACGGTCGTCTAGATTTACTACCTCCAATGCGACTCCCGTCCTCTGATATAACATTTCCACACGTTTTCCTGGCCGATGTTGGCTTTCCACTAATGACGAACCTGATGAGACCGTATCCAGGTAATACTGTGTGTATTTGGTCGTGCGTGTATAAATGCATGATGATGCAAGATTAGTAGAGGGTGGGTGAAGTTGTGTTCGGCAGTCATATTCACTTTGATCGTATACGTGCAATATGAATTATAACACTATGTCCAGACAAAAGATGACCATTTCTTTAAATGGCCATGTTCAAGTTCACTGTGTTTACACTCGGGCCCTTCAAGGGCATATGAAGGTAAGCAAAAGAAAGAGATTATGGCGGTAGAATATTATGAGCAAAGTAAAGTATATGTATATAATTATTCTTAAAATTAGTAGTAGTAGTAGTAGTAGTAGTAGTAGTAGTAGTAGTAGTAGTAGTAATAGTAATAGTAATAGTAATAGTAGTAGTAGTAGTAGTAGTAGTAGTAGTAGTTGTTGTAGGCTAGTAGTAGTAGTAGTAGTAGTGGTAGTAGTTGTAGTAGTTGTAGTAGTAGTAGTAGTAGTAGTAGTAGTAGTAGTAGTAGTAGTAGTAGTAGTAGTAGTAGTAGTAGTAGTAGACGCAATAACACAGTGGCATATGGTTAAAATGTTAACTCCTAATTTAAGCGACATTTTTCATAATGTCGAGATAACGAAATACTGTTAAATCTTTAAATACAGATGGTCTCTGAGCGCATCTCCTTCATTTTTAGAAGTAAATATGAGCCTTCAGTTGGCTAGGAAATTATTATCTTTTTGCTGATTTTCTCCTGAACTAGGAACCTCTTTTTTGGGTAGGAATGTTTCGAATGTTCAGGTGTCCCTTACATCCGCCCATGCTGGGTGGATGTAATCGATAGCTGCACATTCGGAATATTCACACACAATAAAGCGGTTCCTAACCAGCATATTAATTAAAGACATTTATCTTGATAATTGATATAAAATAGCATAGGCAGGTTAGGCAGAAATCATAGACATTAGATTAGTCACGTATAAGTTATTTCTATAGTCAAACAATATAGATTTTTTTATTTTGTTGGCCCATAAAAGATCAGAAAGAATACCGCTACCATAGACAGGGCCTAGGAAGATTTTTATGGCTTCAAAAATTTGGAAATGTGTATTTTAACTGTGGAGTACATTTAAAATCCAGATTTCCAAAATTTTGGATGCACTTAAAATCTTCGGATGCCCTGGGCACAGTGCCCACTTTGCCATATTGATGAGACGGCCCTGGCCAATTATCATAAAGACCAATATTTGTTTTTGTAAATAAAAGTTATTTGTTGTTCAACATTGTTATTTTGCGAAACCATCACCTTAATGTTATTACTAATAACTGATCTCAGAAAAAGTATTCGTTTACAATTTCAAGGATATTTATTAACCATATATAGAGGTAATACATATACCTTTCTTGAGATCGTAATTACCATCACCCTACCGAAGGTGGGTCGAAGTGGATATTGTATTTAACTCGACCTGTCTGTGGGTTTGTCTGTCTGTCTTCTGTCCATGGCACTAAGCTGCCCTAGCTGGAAAATTTCTGGTCTGATTTGCTTGAAATTTTAACATGAGATTATTATGGTAAACTCGGATTTCCACTTTGGTTGTGATGGAGGGATTACATATCTGGATCCAGATTCGGACCACAATCGAGAATTTATCAATTCCTCCTCCAACCCACAAAACCATACAAAACCAATTGCTCTGATAAGTCAAACAGGCCTTGGAAAACAGGAGTGGGTGTTCACATAAACTAGGCTCTCCACGATCTACGCTATTCTCATGATAAGAGTAAAGATCCCGAGCCAGAATTTTAAAACAGGCTGGAAAATAATAAGAAATAGCAGAATTGGTGAGGGTTTCAGATCTATGATTGGTCGTGTTTCAGGTATATATTTTCCATCATAAATAGGAAACATGGAAAATAAAAACTTTTTATACCTAACAAATTGTCCACAGTTACATACAGAACTGCAGCATGCGCATCTAGATTTCAAATTCTTTTTGCCTTCACACACACCCACTCCCCCCCCCCCCACCCCCACCCCACGCACGCACGCACACACGCACGCGCACACACACACACCGGAAAGGAACACCCTTCTGACCTAACACCGAGTGTTGAGTGAACAATCTATGATTGTCGTTCGTATTTTTCTTGGCGGTTGGGGGCATGTTGGGGAGGGGGGGGGGGGGGGGGGGGGGGGGGGGGGCGTGGGTGTACACGTAAGTTTTATATGGAATCTTTCATACCCGATATTACTTCCGGTCGCACGATGTTTAATATAGCCGGATAAGAAGCACCAGGTGCGCAACTGGAACATTTGCTGGACTTCTGGGCCATGACGAACTCGTCCCTCAACATTGTCCACCTAGACCTGCATTCCTGCCACTCTCCCCACACGGTGGTTGCTGAAAAATTGCATTCCAATGATGACTGCGCTATATCCTAGTGCCAGTGCGTCGTCAATGACAGGGTTCTTAGAGCTAATGCGTGCCAGTAATAAAAACTACATACATGCAAGTGCCTAAGATATGGCAAGTCTGGAATGCACACTCAGTTCCAGTCAATTTGTGTGGTTGTGAGTCAGGTAGTTGAAAGCTGGTCCGGTAAAGATGATTTATGTATTCTGGATGGTGGGTCAGTCGGTATACTACTCGGCTCCCAAACGCTAGGCGAATAAGTGCCATAGAATGGGCTGGGTTCGACTCGTGCCAGTGCGTCGTCAATGGCAGGGTTCCTAGAACTAATGCTTGACAATAATAAAAACTACTACTACTACAACAGGACCTACATACACGTACGCACGCACACACAGGCACGCACGGACACAAGCGCGCACGAACGTATATGCACGCATACGACCACCATCAACAACAGGGGTTCATATGCATGTGTGCGTGCAGTCGTACGTGCGTGTCTGTCTACCTGTCTCTGATTGTTTAATAATTCTTTTCTTGATTATGAGAGTTGTACGCGCTTAAAAGATAATCACCTTTCGTAAATCGGGCCTTAATTGTTCCATATATTTGGCGTACATCTTGAATTTGGAAAATGCTCATGAATTTGCTTAAAAGACCTCTTCTCATGAACTGCTGGGACGATTTTAAACAAAATAGCTGGACGGGCCCTATAGTTGTAGGTTCTTGAACGATTGCGCTGATTTGAAAGAAGCTTTGCTGGAAGGCTTGTATAATGTTGGGCTTTAGATCTTCCATTCCAAGATTTGATTGATTACTGCTTTCAATAGGAAATTGTTTAAGAGATTACTCCTCAACAACCACTAGGCGGAGTTTAATCAAAGTTGATTGGAATGGCAATACTGTGATAGATTTCATAACGTCTATGCAGAAATTTTATTGCTAATATTCTTTGCAACCATCATGGAATTCCGACGGCTGATGGCGGTAGCATCCAAACCTATGTAGAAATTTGATTGGTCTTCTTGGTGGCATTCTTTAACAGACTATAGCTAATTGACCGAAGTGCTGATTTTAATCAAACTTGGCTGGGAGGACACTAATGTGGCAGGGTTCCTAACTTCAATGCACAAATTTGATTGGATAATTTGCTCATGCATTTTTCTGAGATTTCCCATTTACAAACCCTTTAAAATTAGATTCTTTGTTCAAATTATATCGATTTTATGTCATGCGTGATGAGCGCATTTGGGTATTCATGTTCAAACTAGGCCCCTAATAGTTGCATTATGATCATGCGACCAATCTTTGTTCAGAGCGAATACGCTTACAGAAGCATTACAATGCGTCACATGTTTCTCCATCACTCATTTTATGTCTGATCCATACTCAAGTTAGGAATCAATGCATTAAAGTTCTCGTGTCCCATTAAATATAGACACGATATATGAGATGCCTGTTCAATTTACCCAGCATGCACTGCTACCCAGCATGCAATGCTCTGACTACATAATCGTTATAACTATTGGACGCTATATTCGTCGAGTCTATTGTCTGCACAAGCCAGGATTTCTCCATCATACTAACATACGCCCACTCACATCGCTTCGCTGTTCGAGGCGACTGCTGGTTTTCAGGTAGCCAATCAGATTTATGCCTACTTCAATCTCGCTATAAATCTAAAAATAGAGGTGTAGCTGCATGTCAATATCGACGATGAGCGTGTGAGACACGAATGTCAATTTATGGGATTGACAGTATATTAGTAGGATGATAAGCGAGCAACTTTATTAGGCAGTAGTTGACTGACCTCATTTATGAAGTTTCGCGAAATTAGCGCAGACATCAAAAGCATGCAAGCACGGGACTCGATACAAGAGCGTTAGTGGGAGGGCGAGCTCGTGCGATAGGACGTTGGGATTTCGTAAACAAAACCAACCCGCCTGCACGTACAAATAGTCATTTGTCTTCCAGCTCTGGAAGCGTAAGCATGTGCGTAGGGCGTATTCAAGGCAGTACATTCGACAGTCTGTATTTCAATGCTGTTCAAAGAAAGTGTGTCAATGTCCAGGAAAAATAGGAGAGTTTTTATATAAATTCACAGTAATTTGCATGAAAGCTGTTGCTATCAATGACATTACCAACATTCAGTCAAATTGTCAACATAATTAGTATGTAATGCAATTACTACCTGCTATATATTTGATAAACATTTTATTGAAGTGTTGCTGCAACAGCTTTCAGTCTATTCTCAAATAATCATCATAAATTTCAGTCAACCATTTGCTACGGATTTGAAGAGCAATTTGACTGTAAGTTGTTGCTGACTAAGGCACCAACAACGTTATCAAATTATTGTCCATAGAATCACACGGCGCTCAGTATTACTCTCTAATAATCCGTGGGCTGGAGGGGCCCACCTGGATAACCCCCCCCCCCCCACTAATTGACGTAACTATATTTCTCTAACAGCTTTCGATGCCCTCTATAAGATTATGTATGTTGACATGTGATAAACTGGGACTCAATATCGTTTTTGATAGGTTATATTAGAGTTAATACCCACAGTGAAGCAGACCATATTACGGGGTAGGGGTATTAAAAACTGAGATATCTTTTGATAGAATCATTGTAGATTAGTGATCGACCACTCAAAATGTTGCTTATAGTATCGTCTACGATTGCATATGATTTACATGCAAATCAGTTTTATAATGAGGTCGGCAGAGGTCAGAAGGTCACAAATCTTTGCCACAGCTTAAAATCTAGCAACTGTATGTTGCTATCACTGACGAAGCACCAGTAAAGGAAAATTCTAGTTTTAACAGCTTAAGATTGATAAAAAGGCGCCATTTGACAAATATAATGAGCAAAGGTTTACTCATTTAATAGACTGCTGTTACTATGACAACTGACAGCATGGCCAATTTTTGAGAATCGATGAAAAATGCATTCATTGTAAACTAATTAAGTAGATTTTGATAGAATCAGTGTAGATTGGTGATCGACCACTCAAAATTTTGCATATAGTATTGTCCACGATTGCATATGGTTTCCAAATGAGGTCGGCTGAGGTCAAAAGGTGACAAATCTTCGCCACAGCTTAAAATCAAGTAACTGTATGTTGCTATCACTGACCAAGCACCGGTAAAGAAACAGTCTAGTCTTAACAGCTTAAGATTGATTAAAATGCACCATTTGACAAATAGACTCATTTAATAGAATATTGTTACGTTGACAACTGGCAGTATAGCCAATTTTTGAGAATCGATGAAAAATGCAATCATTGTAAACTAAACTTGAATGAGCATATCATCGAATCGAAATTGTGTAAAGTAATTGCTTTACGTATAGATGGATTTTATATGCAAATCAAGCAACAAATACGGCATCAGGAGCAACAAATCAAAGAAGTAAGATGTAATTAGAAAGCATTTGATCAATAACAGGATATGCCACTGTAAAAGAGTGTCTAAGAATGTTCAAAAAGGCATTGGAAGATGTTGGACAGAAATATGCCATAACGACCTTTGATCTAGGCGTGTATATGAAAGCTTAGCCTATCATATGGAAAGGTCCAGACTACTACAAGGATCACATAGTTATGATTGGTACTTTTCATTTGGCATGCGCCTATATGAAAATCATATAGGAAAGATGAGTGGATCTGGATTCACCGGTGATTCTACTAGATCTGGCCTGATGTCTACCGGATATATTAAAGGTGTGTTGTCTGGTAAGAATTGTAGTCAGGCAATCTAATGCCACAAAGCAATGGCTGAAGGTCGTGAACGATTGCTACTCTGCAAATACCATTCTACGAAAGGATCCGATTATTAGAGAATTTGTCACCAAATTCATTGGCAAAAGTAACCACCTTATTGGAAGTAAGAACCAAAGAGAATTTCGAACTATTGTCGAATGATACCGCATCTCATGCATATCTAAATGACTATTCAGACTTGCGACTGCGAGTTAGCAATGGCGAATTAGGTAAGACTGCCCAGTTTTGGTTATCTGACATGGACCATGTTTGGTTGCTGTGGTCGCTTCTAAATGCAGCTAAGACAAGCAATTACTATCTGTACGGAACATGTCGCAATCGAATGGCTGACCTGTTCTTTAGTTTTGATGGGCAGAATTATGCACGGTATCTTACCTACTTTTCTGTTTTGTTTGCAAGCAGAGAAGAATCACACCCTGGAGCAATGGAGCTGATTAAGCTAGGTGCTATAGGTTTTGTAAGATCCGTTGTGCCTGGAAAATTGTGGGTAGTATACAAAACCATAGAGGGGACATTTATGAAACGCGCAAAATCTCATGAATGAGCAGGAGGAAGCGTGGCTGGCTCCAGCCCACGGACTATAAGTAGTGAGTATATGGCCAAAATACGCTTTGCCTGCACAAAGTAAATATTTCGCCTAGTTACCTTGTGTGCCTTTCTGTTCAACCAATGCATTTCAAACAAATGCACAAATCTGTCAACGAAGCATTGATTTTTGGCGAGAAAGCGTATATAGGGCTACGCTCATATTGATTTCACGTGTGTGGATAATAATTCGACAACGTTGTTGGTGCCTTAGAAACCAACAACTAAGTCAAATTGCTATTCAAATCCGTAGCGAAAGTCGACTAAAAATTATGATGATTATTTTAGAATATAGAGACAAAGCTGTTGTGGCAACAGTTTTCATTCAAATTAGTATCAAATCTGTACCAGGTCGTAATCGCATTACCTAATAATTATTTTGACAATAATTTTACTGAATGTTGTTGCTGACATTGATAGCAATAACTTTCACGCAAATTATTTTCTATATATATATAAGCTTTCTTTAATTTTCTTCTGGAAATTGGCACGCTTGCGCTGAACAGTATTGAAATGCTGGGTGGGTGGGTGGGGTGGGTGATTGATTGATTGATTGATGGGCGGGCGGGCAGACGGATGGAAAATTGGATTTGGTCTGGATTGATTGATGAATGAATGGATGGATGGATCGACCAACCGACCGATCGATCGATCGATTTGCTCGTTGGATTGATTGATTGATTGATTGGTTGGTTGATTGGATGGATAGACAGTTGGTTGGTTGCTTGCTTGCTTGCTTGCTTGCTTGCTTGATTGATTGGCTGGTTGGTTGGTGGGTGGGTGGGTGGGTGGCTGGCTAGCTGGCTGGATGGATGCGTGGATGGAGGGAGTGAGGGAGGAATGGCGGGCTACAGCTTACAACAATAGCAATCGGAGAGTGCAGATCCCCGTCTCCCATTTTTGGATTTTCCAAATTTTTTTCAGACTCCGCATATCTTCAGATCACGCCAAAAGTTGTGGAAGCCTAGTTTATGGTCTCACCCATTCTTGTGTTAAAATTTGAGCAAATTCGGTCCTCTTGCACGGCAAGTTCCTTCCTTGTGTTAAAGTTCTCATCTATTCATAAAATATACATATTCTAGCTAAATTTAGGACTATTTGTTACTTTATGGACACTTTAACTAACTAGTAGTATAGACACCATTTTAGATAGCTATCTGCAGGCGAAGATAAAATTGTTTAAATTGTATACTTTTAAAGGTTTGATTTGTATACCTCAATGTAATGAAGCGAACTAAATCTTAACATATGATGATTTCACTTCGTACAAATCATTAAAAATTTTTAATTGCGATGTTGAATTAGGGACTCGTGTCTCTAATTCAATTTCATAACTTAAAAAATGATATTAATTTATACGTATTGAAAACACATGTTATGGTTTGTTTCGTTTCATTACATGTAGGCTATACAATTTTGACAAATTTTCTTCAAGCATGCCGCTGTGAATATGCGCCTTTAATTTTAAGATTTGGAAAACGGTAAATAACATCCTAAAGTAATTAATTTTCCGCCCTTACCGTTACATCCTCCCAACCATCATCATCATCATCATCATCATCATCATCATCATCATCATCATCACCACCACCACCCCCACCACTATTCCTTTTACTCTTCCTTATCATCAACATCACCATCATCATCAACAACAGTATCATCATTATCGCCATCACTTCCACCATCACCACCACCACCACCGCCGCCGCCGCATCTGGAACTAATTATATGAACCAATCGGAAATTGAGATCATTTGTAAAACATTTGTTGGCTTCCTATTATTTTCTGTTCTGTTGAATTTCCGACTTTTTGATTCAGAAAATTCCGACTGGCAAGCGACGAATAGCCAAATATTAGCCAGACTATTTCAATAGTTTGTTAGCATGGCAAAAATTTGACAGAGACTTCTGACTTGTTGCCATCTTTCATGTTGCTAAAAATTTGACAGAGACTTCTGACTTGTTGCCATCTTTCATGTTGCTAAATTTAAGCTTAATCTGATAATATTGAAAAAGTTCAGGAATGTGCTGGCTGGATAAGCATTTATAGCAGATAGTTAAGTTTTTACAGCAGTCTGTTTTATGTTTCATGTTTTTCTTACATGACCATGATGAGCAATCAGAGATTGCAGACCCTCTTCCTCCCGTTTTGGCACATTGTGAAAGGTTTTCGGATTGTCCCGTCCGTTGTCTGCCCGTCAAATTGTATATCCCCATTTAGGCTGTGTTAACCGATTTCAACCAAATTTGGCTGAAATGATCCTATGGTGGTAGGCTCGAGAAACTCTATTCAGAATTTTGATTGGTCAATTTTTCTGACGGCCATCTTGTGTTTTTCTAAAATTTCCGAAAATCATTTAAAACGCTACAGCTCATATAAATGGCCCGATTTCGAACCAACTTGGTTGGACTAATTCTATGCTAGTAGGCTTCGGCACTTCTAAAGAGAATTTTGATTGGTTAATTTTTCCGGCAGCTATATTGGATTTTCCGAAAATTTCTGTAAATCACTTAAAGGCCTACTCTTCATTAACCACTTAGCCGATTTCAAGCAAACTCGGCTGGAAGGACCCTAGAGTGGTATGTTTCAGAACGTATATATTGAATTTCGATTCGTCAATTTTTTCGGGGATGATCTTGAATTTTCCGAAAAATAGCGGGGAACCATTGAAAATGCTACTCCTCATTGGGGGAATTTTAACCAGTCTTGTCTGGATGGATACTTGGGTGGTAGGTTTCAGAACGTGTCTACCGAATTTTGTATACAGAACTTTTCCAGTGGACATTTTGGCTATTCCGAAAATTTTGGGAAATTTGTTAAAAGGCTATTTACTCCTCATTAACCGCTTGATCGATGCGAACCAAACTCAGCTGGAAGGACCCTAGGCTGGTACGCTTCAGAATTGGTTGACAGAATTTTGACTGCCCGATTCCTTTTTTTGGTGGCCATCTTAGATTTCCAAAAAATATCAGGAAATTGTTTAAAACGCTACTCCTCATTAACCGCTTGGGTAATTTTCACTGGTCAATGTTTTGGAAGCCATCTTTGATTTTCTGAAAACTTGCTGGAACCATTTAAAGACTTGAGTCCTCATTAATTAACGAACCAATTTCAACAATGGTGGAATGCTCATATGTTGGTAAGCTTCAACATATCAAACGAAAACGTGGCATCTTGGATTTTGTTTGGAATTATCCATCATGTCTGTTTAAATGCAAATGGTTCAAATCCTAATGGCCCAGTTGAGCATCATAGCCCCTTGGTTCTATTGTTTCGGATCACGCCCAAAGTTGTGACATCCTATGTAGTGTATGGCCACACCCTTTCCTGTTTTAAAATGTGAGCAAAATCTGAACTGTAAATTCCGAAATATTCACCAATCCAGAATTAGATCTAATGCGGATCCGCCATCATCTGGATTCTTTCATCCTGATCACGTCTAACATTTAGAAATCGTCAAGCAAGACAAATTCCTTCTATTGTGTTAGAATTAGAGCCCAATAAGATCAGTTATTTTTTTAGATACAGCTCCGAACAAACAGGCAGACATACAGGCAGGCAGGCAGGCAGGCCCTGATCATAATACTCGCTTCACCGTGGTGGTGGTGGTGGTGGTGGCGGCGGCGGCGGCGGCAGCGGTAGCGGTGGTGTGATTTATGTAGATACACTAGTTCTTCTGAACCAGATAGAAAGTGGGGCCAAACCTCTGGACTCTCAGCTCTGATCACCACGCCTACTGAATAGGCGGGTGAAGCCAAGTTCTACTGACAGTTTTTAATTGCGACTGCGCAACTAGTGTACATCTATCTGTCTATCTGTCAGTGGATCGGTCTGGCAAATTTGTGACATTTTACATAATTTTATGTCGCGTATATACCGCTTTCGCACGTCAAAGCCGGTAACTTAGTAGATACTCATTATATCGATTTTAACCAGCTTATGAGAGATGCGAAAATAACTTAAACATTTCTCTATCCATTTCTGGGAGCATATATTATTAGCCCAGTTGACCTGAAAGATTATGACCTGACGACCGCCCGTCGTCCGTCCGTCCATCTTGCGTCCGTCTTTCATCCGTCGTTTGGCTTTAACATATCAAACGGGAATTTTGATTGGCAATTTTTTCGGTGGCCATCAGCTTCAGCTACGTATGACTAATGTTGATGATGGGATTTGGAAGAAAGTTACTATTTCTTTAGTCAGTCCGCCCATCCTTTAAAATAACGTAATTATACCATAGTTTACTATTGCAAAACGTACTATAAATGTGTGCCTGCATTTATCGTGTACGTGCGTTTGTAAGTGTGCGTGTATGCGTGCTTGTGTGCGTGCGTGCGTACGTGCGTGTGTGCGTGCGTGCATATACATGTGTGAGCATGAACATGCATGTTCGAGCACATACACACAGCGATTCATATATGCCTACGCTGCATTGCATTGTTATATAGTAATAGGCCGTCTCAGTTGAACCACTTTTTCGACTATTACATTATTGTCGGACTATTGGGTTGTCAGACTACTGGGTTTTGTTAATTCGTTGCCCTGTCGGACTCCTGGGTTGTCGGACTACTGGGTTTTGTAAATTCGTTGCCCTGTCGGACTACTGGGTTGTCGAACCACTGGGGTGTCGGACTACTGGGTTGTCGGACTACTGAGCTGTCAGACTACTGGACTGTCGGACTACTGGGTTGTCGGACTACTGACGTTACCCCGTGTCGAATGTTATGCTCCATGCGTCCATGTTTTAGTTACGATTCCAATTATATATAAGTCCGTCAAATTGTAACATTTTTTCACAAGTTTAATCAAGTCGCAACTATAGCATGTCTGTCTGGTGCTGTTTCATGGAACTTTTTTTATTATACCCCTCCAAAAGATTTTAAGGTGTATTATGTGATGGCGCGGTCCGAGTGGACGGGCGGCAGAGTGATTCCTGGATGATAACTCTGTTACCGTTTATCGGATCACTTTGAAACTTCATAGGATGCTTCGACTAGGTCTATGGAAATAAACCTATCGAAATCGACGATGATCCGATATCCAAGATGGCCGCCAGCCACTGGCTGCCATTTTGAAAATGGGTTTCCGGATGATAATTCTGTTACTGTTTATCGGATCACTTTGAAACTTCATAGAGTGGTTGGACTAGGTCTGGGGAAGAAACCTATCGAAATCGATGATGATCCGAAATCCAAGATGGCCGCCAGCTAGTTTCGAGATGATAACTCCTCAACCGTTTATCGGATCGCTTTGAAACTTCATAGGGAGGTTGGAATATGTCGGAGGAAGAAACTTATCAAAATCGACAATGATGCGAAATCCAAGATGGCTGCCAACCACCGGCGGCCATCTTGAAAATTGGTGTCCACATGATAACTCCGTTACCGTTTTTCGGATCGCTTTGAAACTTCATAGGGTGGTTGGACTAGGTCTGGGAAAGAAACTGAAATCGAAATTGACAATGATCTGAAATTCCGTAGGCAGCAGCAGTTTAATGTCAAAATCAAATTAGTTTTAAAATTTGTTATTCAACAGTTTTCCCGTGTTTATTTTAGAAACATAGATTTCAAACTACTCCCACTTCTCTGTTTTCGAAAAAAAAACGACATTAGAGGAAATGTCAAATCACCAGAGCTGGGATGACAAAACAGTGTTTTAATGCGCTTAGGTAGTAAGCTATGCATTTTAAATGGGGATAACAGCTGGAAACAAACAGCACCGCTGAAGGTGTGACGATTCGCGTGTCTGTGTTGTTAATGGTCAAATGGTCAGCTACGGGGAAAATAGCGGCGCCACAAAGCTCTCTTAGTGAGACGCCAAATTCAGGAACTAGAGGAAGACAACTCGTATTGCAAATTCGCCCTCCAATTGTTGAGAATGTATGGCCGACAGCCATCGGCGGCAATCTTGAAAATTGGTTTCCGGATGATAACTCCATTCCCGTTTATCGGATCGCTTTGAAACTTTAGATAGTCGTTGGACTAGGTCTGTAGAAGAAACCTCTCGAAAGTGACAATGATCCGAAATCCAAGATGGCAGCCAGCCACCGGCTGCCATCTTGAAAATTGGTTTCCAGATGATAACACTGTTACCGTTTACCGGATCACTTTGAAACTTCATAGGGTGGTTGGACTAGGTCTGGCTAAGAAACACATCGAAATTGACAATGATCTGAAATCCACGATGGCCGACAATCACCGGCGCACATCTTGAAAATTGGTTTCCGGATGATAACTCCACTCCCGTTTATTGGATCGCTTTGAAACTTCATAGGGTGCTTGGACTAGGTCTGGGGCAATAAACCTATCAAAATCGACGATGATCCGATATCCAAGATGGCCGCCAGCCACCGGCGGCCATTTTGAAAATTGGTTTCCCGATGATAGCTCTGTTACTGTTTCTCGGATCACTTTGAAACTTCATAGGACGGTTGGACTAAGTCTCTGGAAGAAACTGTTCGAAATCAACAATGATCGGAAATCCAAGATGGCCGCCAGCCACCGGCGGCCATCTTGAAAATGTGTTTCCGAATGATAGCTCCGTTCCCGTTTATTGGATCGCTTTGAAACTTTATAGGGTGGTTGGACTAGGTCTGGAGAAGAAACCTATCGAAATTGACGATGATCTGTACTCCAAGATGGCCGTTAGCCACAGACTGCCATCTTAAAAATTGGTTTCGGGATGATATCTCCGTTACCAAAATCGAATCACTTCATAGGGTATTTGGACTACGTATGGTGCAGGAACTTATCAAAATTTATGATAATCCATAATCCAATATGCCCACCACTCACCGGTGGTCATCTTGAAAATTGGTTTCCGCACAATATCTCATTGACTGTTTAACAGATCGCTTTGACACTTCATAGGATGACTTAGTCTAAGTCTGAGGAAGAAATAAATATTTTCTGAGAGCTCTCATTCTTTGGTTTGTCATCATGGAGGGGTATTATGCACCGTTTACGGAGCTCGTGTTTGATTCATATTTTAGCACAAGCAGGAGTCGTCCACGAAACTATGAGTCCACAATATTAGTCTTCAATCTTCATCCGAAAAAGAACCCTGAACTGAGAACGGTGATGTTATACCATCGTCCACTACATTCCAAAATAGAACCGCGTCTTCGTGCCGAAAACATGTCGATCTCGTATCGATCAGATCTCATGAGACACGAATGCTGTCAATAGCTATTGCTCTGGTTGTGCATGTGCATGAAAGCCACCTAATCGTGAAAGACCGCCTTATCAGAATAACGAGTTACTGTCATAAAAAGAACAGGCAATAACCAGAGCACACCTCCGTAATAGCATCAGTGAAGCATCAATTATCATGACACAAATCACTACTTGGACACCAACTCAGAAGAGACGCGTGCAAAAGGGACTTTTACTACGGCAAAATGGCATAATCGAACAGAATATCTAATTGAATAGCTCCAGAGGGCGAAGTAAATGCCTCTTTTTATGGCAGATCAAAAGTGCCTTTGTGGCGTAGAATAGACGTGGCATGCACAAAATTGGTACATCATAAAAGTAAATTAATTGGTAGAATTTCTTAATAAAGAGAATCGAAACAGATTGGAGGAGATTTGTTCATCATTAGAAACAGTTACGAATGATTGGTTCCTGGTACAAAATATGGAAACAGACACGTTGACGGTGGGAAAGATGATATCCACGTAGCCAGTCTATTAATACATGCCGCGTGTATTTTCCCTCAATTCCACAAACGTATATTGTATATATCGTAATTTATCAAAATTTATTTAGTCTGTGTTTTATCCAGAAAGAACTGATAATGGAATGTGTGAGACGACTGAAGAGAACAGATTGACAGACCAGCCTTATATGAGAGACGTTCAACCTACTTCGTCATAAGTTTGAATGATATCTGCTGAAAGCCGGTTGAGCAATTGTTTCACCCAGCATATATTTTCTCAAAGCCCCATAGCATTACTTTTTTTTTGCGTGTATAGTTGAAAAAATCGCCATGGCAAACCTAAAATAAGAACTTGTGGGATTAATTCGCCATCTTTTGATGAGGGATATGATGTCGTCACTGACCAGAAATGTGCTTTTCAAGGAAAATGTCAATGTTGGCGTGAGGTTACCATTGCGAAATGAGAAACGCACTAGCCTATAGCAGGCTGAAAGTATGAGGAAGAGCAGCTTGAGTCTGCATCCGAGACTTTCTACGGAGGACTGCAAGTTATAGGAAAAGGCGTCTGTTAAATTAAGAAAGGACCTGCTATGTTTGCTGAGCATGACATTATCCCGCTATGTTTCATGGTATGGGCATGCGTTATTTATTAAACACACGTGTCATGCG